>JAUMHA010370101.1:0-13391 GCA_032359765.1 Saxidomus gigantea | reverse complement strand
TATCCCCAAAGTAGACTTGGAAACAGTTTCCATGGTAACAGCATCTCCTTCAGCCTGATAAAATATTTCACATCAATTGTCATACTTTTCTATTGAATTATACATGTACCACATAAGTTAACAATCTATCAAAGTGTGGCCATGACCTTTGAGTTGAAGCTATGACTGTTTGATAAGCATGACACACTTGCATACGATACTTCATAATTCTGAGAAATTTGATTGAAATCTGATACTGTAACAATGACCAACCCAACAGGCATATCATAAACCCATTCTTCTTCCTTAATTGAAGAGATCTTATTTACATATAGATCAATAGGTTTAGGAAGGTAACTGCATCATCTTTTGTCTTTGGTAGCAAACCTCAAACTCAGCAACAAAATGTGTGCTTCTATCTAACACAAAGACTGATTATAAAACTATAAAACAAAAAGAAACAAAATGACTGTGAGAAAATAATCAAAACATGTCTCTGAACAATCTAAAATTGCAAATTACATAATATATAAACAAATATCTATAAATGAAACTACATAACTTTGTCTTCACATGTTTCGGTTACAAACTGCCAGTCATAAAAAGTTTTAAATCCCTTTAGTGACAGAATTTGACGGCTACAATAATAATTCAGGCTTTGGTATGAGTAATGTGTCATTAAGTTCATACAACTTGAACAAACTTTCAAATGTCTCCTATCACTATCAAGTTTATATATCAACCCTATATAACCCTGTTCAGTCTCACCTGTTTGACTTGTATGAACTGCTCATGTTTCCTTTTTTCAATCAAGTCTGCAAGTTCCTGTTTCTGCTGGTCCGCATACTCCAAACCTTTATACAAATTAATGATCTTTTTGACATCCATATTTTACTTTGTAAAAACAATAATTTGATATTTATGATTATTGTAAATATTTTTCAATAAATGTTCAAGCTCATAAGGACAGAAATAAAACCATTACTACATGAAGCAATTTTAAAAGCTTGGCTGAAAGATATTTTCTTAACAGTAGCAGGTACACGATTCACATAGTTCAAGGTGTTGGACTTTTTAAAACTAGTTAGGTGCATAAATCTGTCAAAAATCAAAACATTAAATTTTTATGGAAATTGTTTCCGCAGAAGTAGCTGGTAAATATATACTTTTGATAGTAATCAAGATATTGGACCTTAGACTTAAACCAATGCAGACGCCAATGCTTTGGTGAGTACAATAGCTCTCTATATTCTTCAAATAGTCAAGCTAAAAAGCCCTTTGTAAAGACACTGAATACTAACTGTACTGGTGTTTCTTTCCTTGCTTATGAACATAGAACATGTTGAGTGTGTCAAATATTGGTTGATGGGAGCACAACTTGCATTTGTACCTGAAAAGAAATGAACTTCAAACAGTGCTTATATATATAAAAAAAAAAAAAGTTATATCTTAATAATTATGTACCTGGAATTATTTTTATTAACTATAATCAAAAAGAAATTCAATCTAATTGTTAAAATTTGACTGGCAGTTATACTTTTACAACCAAATGTAAAAAGACTAAAGCCATACTTTTATATCACTTTATGATATGTTTTTGTATAATGTCAATACATGTTTCACATACTTCCCATTGCTCAGCCTCATCACTTCATCTTCCTCAATACCCTCATAAAGCAAGTCTGCTACCCTTCTTTTCTGTAAAAAAAACAAATAGACAGTTATACAATTGATCAAGAATGACTTGTCCCTTATATCCAGAGTATGCTATATCCATATAGCTTTTCAATATTATATTAAGGAGGGAAAAAAATGTGCTCACAAAATTCAAATCTAATTCTTAATTTAACATCATTAACATTAAATGAACCCTGTCCTGCTGGATGGCAGATACTGCTGCCTTTGTTGATAAAATTGTCACATTACATTTAGTTATTTAGTAACGAGGCCTTTAAAGAAGAAAATACAGTAAACTTTGTATAAAATGAACCCTTAAGGACCAATTAGAATGTGTTCTTTATATCTGGAGACTATGTCCATAGAGCATTTTCATATTATATAAAGAAGGACAAAATTGGACCCAGAAAATTTCTTTTATGTATTGGTAACTGGAATTTAGCTACATTTGTATATCCAAATTGTTATAAAAGGAGTATTCAGTTATCACCCATTACCCTTTGATTGTCCAAGGCACACCTGTCATCTCCATCTCTCTTGAAGGACATCTAAATTGTCAGTTCTTTACTTTTAGGAATCACACAAAATTTATAATCCTGATATTTTGTTGTTTCACTGAAAGTACAAAAGTAGTACCATTTCAAATAATTTAGAATCTATAAATTGAATCATCGTATTTACTGTACTGTAGGTTTACTACACTATCTTTATTTTATAACCAACAAAAATTGTCCATTTTCTATTCATTTGTAGAATGATTCATTAACTCACTAATTCATTCAATCACTAACCTACTGATTCTTTCATTCATTCAATTACTGTAAACATTCATTAATCCATTCACTAATTTGAGCAAGTTAAGATTTAAGCAGTGCTATCGTCTGTCCGAAAATATATGTCCGAAATCCATCACCATAAACTAAAGGGTACCACTAACAACCTTCAAAAAATAACAATTCATAAACTTCGGTGAAAGTTTCTGTGACTAAATAGGTATCATTGCATCCAAAATAAATGTAAAGCGGTATAAATTTTACCAGATAAAACCTATAAAAACCGAAGTGGAAAAAGTTGTCACGTGATCGCTATTTATAAACTGAGACGGTTAAGGGTAAAAGTCTGACTATCTAGACCAGACAGCCCATAACGTAGTCCCACTGTATCCACTTCACAGGGCAACTCGATTTCACAGTTTGGCATTTTAGAGTTGTCCGGTGTGACAATTATAAAATGTCAGATCTATGAAAGGGGTCAGTCTGCAACGCCAAATTAGGCTACCCATAACGAAGCACCTGCTATATAATGTCACGATGGCGGTATATGAAGAACACGTGTAAGCTTCATATCTTAAACGCATGATACAAGCATTTACAAGTTTTATTCGTGTATATATCCTCGATCACATACAATGTTTACAAACAATACTGAAAGTGTATCTGCCAAAAAATAACTAATTGAAGTTTGAAGTATGTATTTTAGAATTTTATCGTTGGCACAGGATAATCCATATGACCAACGTCCCATGCAAGAAGAGTTTAAATCTTTCAAGTTTCGGGGGATAGTGCAAGATACGTCCTGTTCCAGAGACACTCCCTGGTTCTTTAACATGTCCGTTGTACAGCACCGATACATCGGATCTCGGTTTTCAATGAGGTTTCATCCGAAAGACCATTAGTTATGTTAGTGGAGGAACAGGGGATCGAACAATGATTGAACCTTGATTACAAGTTTAGCGCGTTAACCACTAGACCACTGATCCGCTCCTTAACTTACTGAAGTTAACATGAACGCATGTTTCATACGGAATGGACAATTATTTTTGTATGTTATATAAACATTATTCTATAGCAGGGTCCGTATATTACAATAATGTAATATACGGACCCTGTCTGTAGATTAGTTGTTTCCATTGTCACTTGTATTCTCGTTGCACAACACCCCTTTTCCAAAGTCTGAAAGTTACTGCACACGGATTCTGGTTTGTCTGTAACATTCACTGAACCAAAACTATTTGATCAATTTACAACTCAGACAAATTTAGTTAAAATATCATGTGCAAATGATATTTATGTCACAAGCTAAATTTAATAACTTTTTCTGTTAAATTATGAAACACTCACGAATTTGGAAAAAAAACATATGACCTTGACCCTGTCAGGATATGCAGCTATGCCGTCTTGTCCGACAACGTGCCCTACAAATTTGACCTTAGTTTTCTTGAACACGCACTTGTCTGGGTTAAGGGTCAAATTAGCATTTTCGAGTCTAGTGAGGACCGTTTCAAGTATTGAGCCATGTTCTTCACTTGTCTGTTCAAAAACTAGAACGTCGTCAGTCTGATACTAGAACGTCGTCTGTCTGACATAATAATAGTTTCTGTCATGAGCGGTGTCATGAGCACGAGGTTCAGATGAAAATATCCATCACTTCAGGTAACTGATTTGGTGGGAACGAGGCACTATCCGTCACCGAGGTTTAACTGTTTTGGCGGGAAAGAGGCTCTGCAGTATATATATTTCCATCTGAACCAAATCAGGAACCGTCTAAACCGGTTATAGAGTATTCCTGACCAAATGTCTTATGATAGAAATTTTTCTTGCATGCCGTCTTGCACTTTAAAATAGATTTCTAAACCAAGCACGCTAACTTGAATGTCACCATCAACTTTGTGCAAATTTGATGGTGACCTGTAGAATATAAATCTTTGTTTCCATTTGTCCCATTTACTTGACCGAGTGAAATGCATGTAACAATTAGCTTCACTAATTAGACTTCATCTGTATAATAGATTTCAGAAATCACAGCTGGTAGTTGTTTTATGTTTAACAAGCGAATTTTTTTTTACATATTTTGATTTAAGTTTATAACACTATATTGTGCCGAAACTTCTGGATTCCCCTTATACTGTTATTAGTATTTATCAATAAACAGAATATAGAGTCCTTATATCAGGAATTCTCAAAGCAATTCGTACTGTAGAGGTTTTTACATCATTATATCAATATATTACCATTATCAACGATCATTACAGTTATCTAAATGACATTGCCAATGATGAGAAATATTACTTTTGAAAAAAGTATCAAATAAGACCACTGGCACCAGAGTACTAGACTGCCCTGTAATTTTAACCAAAATTACCCAAAAATATACCTAAATAGCACCCTATCATGAAAAAAAAATGGTAAAAAGTCATTTTCTGACAAACCCCCGTAGTTGTTCTATATTATTCACATAGAACAGTGTATACGGGGGTTTGTCAGAAAATGACTTTTTACCATTATTTGTGGGTTTTTTTTATGATAAGGTGTTATTTAGGTATATTTTTGGGTATTTTTTTTTGGTTAAAATTACAGGGCAGTCTAGTACTCTGGTGCCAGTGAATAAGACGGTTGGTGTGAATACTGGTTAAGGGTAAAAGCCTGACCATACTAGACCCGTAACCTGATAACTCGCCGGATGTAAATAATTGTCACGTGACTTTGTAGAAAGTTGACGCGTATAGACTTCATTTTTAAAGGTTTTGTATGGTACAAGATATACCATTTCACATTTTACTGCATCTTAGTAATTATTTTGAGTGTCAGAAACATTTAATGACCCCACTGACTAAATATTCTCAGACGTTCGTCAGTAGCGCTTAATATTCTAACTGAGCTATTTTCGGATGTGCAGATTTTAGACAGACATATCATCACACACGTACTTAGACATATTAACCTGTTCTATCAAGTCATGACTTTAGTGTTTTATTACATAATGTGCATATCTTGGTACAACTAAATGTCTAGTTCCTGTGATCATCATGGGCTTTTCTATTTTGGGCTGGTCATTACAACAGCAAATGTGGGATTGTTTATAATAAATTCATTGACTGGCAATCTAAAGGTGAACACTGTAGCATAAATAAACAACACAATGGCTGTTTTAACAGGGTTTACTGTCGTGTATTTTATTAAGGTTTTACGCACAGGAAGAGTAGTTCTGGCTTCCGAAACTTTAAATTGTTTTTCTGTGGCTTTAAAGTACCTGTGATGTCAAGCAGTTATGCTGAAGTTCTTAAGCTACAGGAAGAGTAAAAAATGCAACTGTCTGACAAGGTTTAAATTGCTAGTAAATCAAGAATTGTTGATATATATCTCTTGAAGAAGAAAAATTCTGCAATTCATGTTAATTGTAAAGTTTATAAATGTTGGCCTTTACACCTGCATATTAATGAATAGCACATTCAGTTTCAAACCATTCAATTATCATAACAGACTTGCGTTATCCAAATGTTCCAAATACTGAAGAACATGAAGCCTCGGAAGTATAAAGCTGGTGGTAAAAATATATAATATTCATCATCCCAGTACAATCACAGTCTTATTAACTGATGATGGTACTGTGTATGTTAAAATGTAGACTAGTGGTAGTATACATCATAGAGATTCAGCAGGGGCAACATATTTTTTTCAATGTTTTAACAGAGATATGAACATTGATAGAGAAGCATAATGAGACGTGCAGCTGTTGCCAGTCGAAGCCAGACGTCAAAGGCGTTGAAAGTTGTCAAGGAGCTGGATGCATTTCCTAAAGTTCCAGACAACTTCAAGCAGACATCTGTATCAGGAGGAGGAAGTAGGTTGATTTCATTTGTTTTGTTTACTACATTGTAAAGTATTCTTGTAAGTCAAGTGGTAATTGTGGTATGATTGACTTCACTTCTTGTGGATGACTGTTAAGACATAAATATGACTAAGTCACTCATGGTAGGGTATCAGCATGTCATTTCTAAAACAAATTCTGTGAAACATCCAGTTAAAATTTAATGAAGCTTTTAAAACATGATGCAGGGTCCATATGGTTTGAAGCTAACATTGGACTAAAGCTTTCATTGCATTTTATATTTATATACATGGTGTACAATGTATGATAATACACTGAATTTGTAACATTTCTATGCATGAATTATATTTCATGATGAGAAGAAAGAAAATCAGTAGTTGTACATATAGATACAATGATATAGTGTAAATGTACTGCCCTATTACACACTCATAGTGACATAACTCTATCTCCAACATGAACTAGACCTTTATTATCTAAAAGCCATGGTAAAATAGTTGTTCTAACATGACTCATGATTTTGTCTCTATATACAAAGAGTAGAAAAATTATGTTATATTAAATCATAAACAACGCGGGAACCAATATGCTGTAAACATGACGTCATATTGCACCGCATGACGTTAAATGAGCGTTCGCGTAGAAAATACAGCTATGCATTTATTCACCTTTTGTAATAGCTGGTCATGTTAGAATCGAAATAACATCCTTTTTAGTGTTGTTTTCGTCTTATAAACAATAATTTGTGGTACTGATGTGCAGTTATAAACCACTCAGGCCTTCGGCCTTCGTGGCTAATTACTGCGTATCAGTACTCCAAATCATTGTTTATTTAACGACTAACACCGCTGGAACGGATGTTATTTCATAATTAACAAACAACATTGAAATTTGAATACTAATTTGTATCTTTATATTTTAGTTTCAGTTCTAACATTTGTGTTCATATTGATCCTTGTGATCTCTGAAATCCAGTACTATGCCAGTACTCTACTCAAGTTTGATTATGAAGTGGACACACAAGTTGATGGGTAAGTAAGAAGTCTGTGTAATGCATACATATATACTGTATGCACTATGCAAATACACAAGAGCTATATGCAGTATGCCAATACACAGCTCTAATTGGCAAGTACTGTGTGCCAACACAAACCTCTAATTAGCAAGTACTGTATGCCAATACAAAGCTCTAATTGGCAAGTACTGTATGCCAATACAAAGCTCTAATTGGCAAGTACTGTATGCCAATGCAAAGCTCTAATTGGCAAGTACTGTATGCCAATACAAAGTTCTAATTGGCAAATACTGTATGCCGATACATAGCTCTAATTGGCAAGTACTGTATGCCAATACAAAGCTCTAATTGGCAAGTACTGTATGCCAATGCAAAGCTCTAATTGGCAAGTACTGTATGCCAATACAAAGTTCTAATTGGCAAATACTGTATGCCAATACATAGCTCTAATTGGCAAGTACTGTATGCCAATACAAAGCTCTAATTGGCAAGTACTTAACATGCATCAAACTTGTACAGTACTACTACCGGTATATCATACTACCACTACACATTCTATACCAGTACACTACTTGTACAATGTAATAAGTCCATATATTCAAATGCAGCCTTTTCGGTATAGTAGACACATTAAAGTTCATATTTCAAGTAGTAAGTACATCAGAAACATTGTACATAGCAGCTGCAAGTGCCAGCCATACTACATATACTATTTGACCACTAAATATGCCATACCATTTGTTGTTAGTGTTTTAACTAGTTTTAACCCAATTTCAGTTTTTTTACAGGCATGCAGTTTACCTAACCACGTTAGAACCAGTACAAGATCCCTAACCTCCATAGAAACTTACTAACATAAAGAGACTTAGTTGGTAGCAAGGCTAAACCCCATGACCCTCACTCTATGAGAAGTTAAAGTGATTTCAAATCAATGACAGTACACTGACTGGCTGCTTGTAAGAAACTAATATGTGATTTCTTAGGAATGCTGATATCCTTTAATGATTTCATTGTTTTTGCTATTCATCATTTCAGAAAAATAAAGATCAACGTTGATATGACAGTTGCAATGCGATGTGAACGTAAGTACACTCTATGTATTTCTATATGGAGTTATGATGATTATCAAAGTCAGTATCTTAAGGGATGAAAAAAAACACTGGCCTTTCAAAGGAGGTGGCTGATTCATGTAGGTCTTAACCATGACTTATACAACAATACTTTCTACATATCAGTATTTCATTGGGAACTTGAGTTTATGTATTATCTCAACAATGAAATTCATGAAAATAAGTCCTCCGCTGGTTCACAATACAATGTATGTAAATGTCTTAATGCAAAGCTGTGTAAAATAATAATCAGTTAATAACTTCATTAAATCTCTGGCTAATGGAATTATAACTTTAAGAATGATAAAACAGTTTGACCAAACAATAAAAGTCATGAATATTCAAGATGATAGTCAGGGTTTGTGTAATAATTTACTGTCTCTAAACTGAACCAAACTTTATTACAGATCACATAAATGTCTATTTGTACATGTACATTTCAGATATTGGGGCAGATGTGTTAGATCAGACAGGACAAGATACATACAGCTTTGGTACCTTAAAAATGGACAACACTCATTATGAGCTGTCACCACGGCAACAGCACTATCATGAGATCACCCGAGAAGTGAATGAGTATATGAGAAATGAGTATCATGCTATACAGGAGTTAATGTGGTTGTCTGGTCACCAGCCTGCCTTGAAATTAGGCATGCCAAAAAGGTACATATTCAATTTCAGAGTACTTTTTACTAATTGGAAATTGAACATTCGTCTCCTCACAGCTAATATAGAATCTGTATGTGTTAGCCTTTCTTAAGGGGATTTTTAGGGTTGTTAAGTTCACAGATTTTCCTCAAGTACCTTACCATTTGTTTTATCTCAAGCAAAATTATAAAGTACGTCTAGGACTAAATCACAGTTGTTATTTTATACAATATGATGAACAACTTGAAAAATGACTTTTGATTCATTTTGATTACGATCATTGTAATAATAATAAGAACTGTTGCTATTGGTATGATTATAGGACTTAGTGTTTACAATGTAATTCATGCAGTAATTGATAATTTAATTGTGTGGATTCAGATCAGAATGCATGGATGTATGGACCAATGGAGATCAGCAAATTTTTGCAAGTTTCTTACGTTTGTTTTTGCATAGCGTGGCTCAAATGAGAATACTGGTATTTCTGTATACACGTTTACAAAAAGAGTAAAGGTGTTTGATTTTGCACAGCTGAGCTTATTTTTCCTTTCAGAGAAGTTGAACCAACGGGACCTCCAGATGCTTGCAGAGTGCATGGTACTCTAGAGGTAAACAAAGTGGCTGGAAACTTCCATATAACAGCTGGCAAGTAAGTCAGCTTAGCATTTGTTTTGTTTCTAGGGTGAAATTTTGCACAATGTTTTCAGAGAATTGCTAGCTATTCTTATAACATCACTGTTTGCATTACCTGTTGTATAATCAGTTTGTTCTATTGATGAATAGATTCGTGAATTTCATGGTATTATCATGTCCGCGACTGTGGCCGAGCGATAAGAGTCGCTGACTTGAAAACACATAGGTCCGAGCACTGCTGCCGACCATAACTCTTTAAGCGAGAAAGTTGGCCGTTTCTTACAGAGGATAGGAGTCTAGTACTAGTTTTTCCCAGGAACAATAGTTAGGTAAACTGCCTGCCTGTTAAAACGACCAGAATATGGTTTGAATTGGCGTAAAGCTCCTTCAACAGCAACAACAACAACAGGTATTATCACAGTTTTAAAAAAATTATCAGAGTTTTTAATATTGCAACAAAATTTCAGCAAATGGAAACCACCAAAGAAAAAAAGATTTACAAAACTTCAAAGCCATATATTTTACTGAAATGATCATGGGTTTATATATTTATGAAAGGAATTGTACATGTAGTGACTGAAGCCCATAGTCTTTAGAAGATCATGGTCACACTTTCACTCAGTGTTACACTTAGATGGTGAATTTATTATTTTGGACTTACAAGGAATGGTTTGATTGACTTGATAGCATTGATGTACAGGTGGCTGCTTGCATCCTTTGGTTGACTGTACCAATCATTTTCAGAAATCAGTTGTACTGACAGCTCAAGCTGAATGGAATAAATTATCAAATTGTTTTTCAATTTGTCAGTTGACATTTATACTCATTTTAACAGTTGCATTAATGTTCACTAAAACATGACTTTCAGTTAGGCAAACTTAGAAATAATAACTTTGTCGCTGTAATTTATGGTTGATTAACATTCAGCCAGGAGTTAAGATGCATAGTAATTTAATCATTCATGCTATGCAGGCATGACAAGTAACTGACTGTATGTTAATCAACAGTAAAATACAGGGACGCATTTATTATTTCAATTCTTACATGGAACTGTATTTTGTAAATATGCTTGAACTATGTTCCATGTGTAGAAACAATTTGTTGTAACTTAAAAGGGCGGAATTGGGTACATGCATCATTAACTGCACAAGTTGCCTGTAGAAAACGTGACTCGACTGTAATTGTGAATAAGCAGTTATAAATATATGACCTTAGTTACTTCTTTGCATTACAGTGAAATATTGCAAGTCGTGTTAGAGTCATTGTCAATGTATAAAAATGATTGTGGTTATTACAGGTCAGTACCAGTTATACCTAAAGGACACGCCCATCTTGCAATGATGCTTAAAACATCTGGTAAACACTCCCATATATAATTATTGTTTGACTAGTATGCAAAGGCTTCAGGTAAATTTGTTTCTGACCTTTTGAATTAGAAATATCTTTAAAAGGTAGGTAATATGCATATGACTTTTTATACCCCCAAAGGGACGTATTACGGAAACACTTGCGGTGTGTGTGTGGGCGGGTGGGCGGCATCCACACTTTGTCCACTTTCTAAGTCAAACAGTTTTCATCTGATCTTCACCAAACTTGCTGAACATGTTTGTTGGCATAATGTCTGGGCTAAGTTTGATAATAAGCCAAACTGACCAAGGCACTTTTGGATTATGAACTTTGATTTATGCAAAATTGGCCAAATTAACCTTATCCGCTCTCTAAGTCAAACAGTTTTCATCCAATCTTCACCAAACTTGGTGGAAATGTTTGTGGGCATAATATTTAGGCCAAGTTGGATAACCACCAAATCACCCTAGGCACTTTTGGATTATAGCCCTTGGAATTACGCAAAATTGGCCATTGTAGCCTTATCCACTCTCTAAGTTAAACAGTTTTCATCTGACCATCACCAAACTTTATGAAAATATTTGTGGGCATAATACCTAGGCAGGTAGATAACCAGCCAAATCGACCTTGGTACTTTTGGATTATGGCCCTTGAATTATCAAAAAATGATGAATTTAGCCTTCTCAGCTCTATAGTTCAATCAGGTGAATTAGTTGTATCTGCTCTATAGTTCTAGCAGTTTTTACAAAACCAATGAACTGCTAGATACAGAGTTATGCCTCCTTGATGGGCATATTTTGTGATAGTTTGACACTCCTGTTACAAATTAATTGGCATGTATGATTTACAGAGACTATTTTTGTGCCCTTACTGTTCTTAGGGGAGGGGTTAGGGGCATATAGATTTGCTTTTGTTCTGGTCATTTTTATGGTCATGAAATGATTGCAAAATATTAAAATGGAAAAGGAGGATTTATATGATGACAGAAACACAAACTGGTTCAGTGAAGGTCAGAAACACGTTTACCTATGCTATATTGTTTGTTTGCACAGAAAGACAACATTATGGGAGGGTATTTTAAACTGTCACATTGGGGATATATTACCTTTACTGATCTGTAGGGTTATCAGTATTAAAAATGAAAGATGCAAACAGCCATCAGCAAATTTTGTTCTCGGAAATTTTGCAGAAAAGATTGTTTTTTTCATGTGTTTTCCTATGTAAAACTATGGGCTAATGCTTGAAATTTCTGTACAAACAAACTTAGAAAAGCTTGTAAAAGCTTGCAACCACAGGTGTTTGAAAATCCACCCAGCAACCTGTGGTGTATGATTACAGATAGGTGAAGTAATGAAATATAGCGTGTGAAATATGTTTAGTATTTTTGTTTCCTTAGGTACTTTCCCCAGTTACAGTTTGGCTTGGGTCATGTTCACTTGGAATCCTTTATGTCAAATAATGGTAAGGATAGAATGACTGGGATAAGAACTTTTGTTGTAGTATCCATGGCAACATGCTACTATTGCTTTAGACTTATACATGTTGCATGACTTAATATGTGACCTGTTTACATGTCTCTGCATCTTGAAAAAATACATTAATACTGTTGAAATGGGTTAAACCTGTTGACAGAAAGTTGCAGAATCACTGAGATGTAGCAATTGGTTGGTGATTAGCATGTTTAAATTGACTTCATACCCCTGTGGGTTGAATATTTAGCATAATTAAATCGACAACATTTATATCCTGATGGGTTGAAAAATTGGAAAGTTAATATTTAGTCCATGGTATCTTGGGTACAGTTTTCCCCCTTTTTGGGTCAGAAGCATAAACCTACATTTAGGTTGAGGCTAAGCAATATGAAATATTTTTACTTTTGGTTAAAGCACTGTTGGATGTATTAGATTACAAGCTCCTGTAAAATGAAGATTTTGAAAGTTGTGAAGAAAAAAGAAATGATGAATATTGCTGGTGGTGTGTAAGCAACAAATCATGTTGGTTTGAAGGCATTTCAGATTGCAGTTTCAGTATTGCACCTCAAAAGATTAAGGGGAGCTTGATTTGTAGGTTTCGGAAAATACTGAAAAATTCATTGATTCCTTCTGTCCGTGTTGTTTATACATTTAACATATTTTGATAGGCTGAATGAGATAGAATGATCGCAAATGAAGCATAAACAAAACAGAAATAACAAAATGTTGGCATGCCTAACACAAACATGATATTTTATTGGTTTGTAAAAATGTCATGATATTTTGTCCATGTCAGTGTATTGTAAGTGGTTCTATTGCGTCACTTTGTCTTTTATATTAACATTGTGTTTTGTTTGTGCATGTTTAGTTACAATGGCTACACAAGTCTATTTTGTACATGAG
>JAUMHA010370079.1:0-13395 GCA_032359765.1 Saxidomus gigantea | reverse complement strand
GGTCATGAACCAAGGAGAGATAAAGAATGTAAACAGTTCCCACATGGTATAAAAATTCTTTAAGAAGAGAGAGCGTTATTTATCAATGAAATCAACACCAGTTACAAGTAAAGCTTTGCTGTGATTTATTTATGAAAGAAAAGTAGTTCGTAATTAAGTGGATAAAATATCATAATACATAATTTATTTAATTTCTTGCAGTTTCATTAGATGTTTATTTGAAAACTTTTAAATCCAGATATAGTGAAATAACAAATATCTAATTGGTATAATTATAAGTTTTGTTAAACCATACAGTGGTTTACAAGTAATGTCCCATGTATGATACTCCTTTTGGATTTGGATATAGTGTCCCAACCTGGTTTAATACACAATCTGGCATCAACTCCCTTTGTGTCAGTTCAATGTGGGCTTCTGTCATAGCACGTTGTTTTCTTTCCAAATAAACAGTATTACTCCATAAACCTCTCCGATCATTGTCCAAAACTTTCTGTACAACCTTTTTCTGATGATATTATTCCCTGGACGAGCTATTCGACCATTTCCGATCCATGACTGTGGAATTGCTGTCACACATGTAAAATTCAAGCAAAATACACATGGAATGTCATCCCTGGGTGGATCACTTTGACTATCCTTTTGGTTAGATTTATCCTGATTTGTTGTTTGGCAATGCTTTGATTCTTGTTGCAAAACACAGTTACTGTCATTTTTGTTGAAGTTGCGCATACATTTACAGACATCTGTTCAGGATCTGCATTATTAGATTCATGAACATACTGGCTTCTAACGGCACTAGGAGAGTATGAATTACCATGTTCTATAAGTACATTGTATGCCGCATCCATTAAAACTTAAAAAATCCTTTTGTGATTTCAATTTGTTCATTTGTCATGACCATTGTATATCTTTTTTTCTCACTTGCATCATAATTAGAATCCATCCTTTTCTCACAAACATGCACCCGTAATGTGTTTACTTTAATCAAACTCTGATAATTTTGACCACATTATTGCAGCAACACTTTCTAATGGGTGTTTATTGTTCTACATTCCAGACTTTAATAGTTTATTATTTCTACATTGATTGATACATTATTTCAATTCATGGACCTGTCAGCAGCGGCAGAAAGGTTAAATTAGTGTGCTGGATTTTAAGTTTCACTGCTTATTTTCATATAATAAGCTGTGAGGAATGCTGGTGCAATTTTTCTAGTTTTGTCATAATTTTGATATCATATGAATGTACATAATATGAATATTCCAATTAAAAAAGGAAAGACAAATAATTTCAAAGAAATCTGGGTAATGTGGATTAACAGAACATATTACCTTTAAATGTAAGTTCATATTTTGATTCTCGTCTGCTACAGCATGGCAATTGTTTACATCTGATGGTGAATCATTGATAGTAGTAGAAGTTGGGGCTTTAAGTTGTTGAAATTATGCTGATGTAAAAATGTTTGTGCTTATAAACTCTAGGTCAAGTTTGAAACTGAGTCAACAATTGTAAAATATTATTCACTAGATGAAATCACAGAAATCATTCTCAGCAATCTAAAGAGAATATTTTCTGAGCGATCTAAATACAGCATGACCAGAAAATTTGTGTTTATAAAATACTGTTCAAGATATCCGGTCAAATTATTTTTCCCTAGTTTAAATTTTCCAAAGTTTTGAAAGCATTCTAGTGACAAAATTTACAACTTTATCAAACATGATTAGAATGTAGGTAAAGTGGAAACATGGTCATCTAAGGTCAAGAACTAAGTCACTAAATAACATAAAGACTAGGATTGAAACTAGGTTAATGTTGGTAAAACTTGTAGCTGACTAGATTAAATCATAGATACAAAAATGGCTCAAGTAGAAAATAATCTTTACAAGCATTCTAGAAGGCTCATTTTCTACCAACACATAGTGAAACATGATAAACCATTTTTCTTTATAGGATATAGATACTGATGGGAACTAATTACTACTGATGTCAATATCTTAAATATTTTAAAAATTTATAGTTACAGCACTCTATTTTTTTGCTCAGTCTGCATGAATTCTTGTTGGAATGTTTGTTTCAATCATGTGAAGATCAAATTGAACACTACGACAAAAAGGGTCAAAACCTAGATCACTCCATCCAGTCAAGAGGAAAATTTAAACCCTTAGTGGCCACATTTTCTACATATTCATGATTCAATTCGCAAGAACGTTTGTTTTTGTTATATAACTGAGGTCAAATTAAGATTCAAATTCAAATTTGATAATATGGTGTTGGTGACGTAGCCATCGGATAATATTGCGAACACAAGCCAGAAGCCATGTTGGATCAGCGGTATTATCAAACTTGAACAGTATATTTCATTTCTCATAACTGTATCTATAGATGTATTTGGGCCTATTAACATTAGGGATTTTAAAAATCCCCGACTTAACATAATTCAACAATATTCGAAATTTCATTTTTCAAAATAATCACATTTGATTTCAATGCTATGTCCCAGCGATGCTCAGACTTAACTTGTTTATGTTATCTCGAAAGATGTTTTCGTCTTTCTCGAGAAAAGGGCTACAAAAGCACAAATGACATCATTATAACAGTCAATGTAATTACCACGCCGTTCAGGTTGGCTAGCTCAGGTAATCTACGGGATGTGGAAGGAGTTCAAAGCCATGCAAAGCAGCTGCATTATCCTGAAGCAAACTTATTCCTGCTGGCGGGTTTCCTCAGCGTTTTTCGTTAATGTTCTCTCTTTATTCATTAGCATAGTACTGTCCAGTAATGGTTTCACCTCTCATAAGATAATCCACCACGATAACACCCTTACAATCTCATAATGCAGATGCCATAACTAGTTTGCGTGACATTTTTCGGCGTTTATGAACCTTGATATGTCCACTGCTTGCTGCTTTGAACGTTTAACGCTGTATTAAAGTGATGCTCTAGCGTCTCATACTGGGTCACAATTCTCTTGCGAAAGATAGGTTCCGTGGACAACGTGTGGACTACGTGTTAAAAGCTGTCTGGCAATGTTCAGCCTAGTCAATGTTTTGCGGAGTGTAAACATTGCCGGATCAATCTTGCCGAAAGTTTGTCCATGTAAATCATGTAAAGTACATCAAACGACATTTATCGAACAAGACCAAATCTCATTCCTAAAGCAACTGTTTAGTTTAACAATATGCCGAATGGTCACCCATTCATTGCCATATGATGTACAGCATCAACTTTGTAGTGGACTGTGTAGGACGACCTGACAGTACTGGTTCCTCCACTCTTAAATTCAGAAGTCTAAATGTTCACAGTTGAATATGAAGGACAGTCATCACCAAACGTATGTTTCGGGTATCCATGAATTTTCTTCTTGGTGATATTCCTTTTCTTTCGTGTACATATGTTATATTCCTTTCGTGTACATATATCATCGCTCCCTTCTCTTACTTCTCAATTTCATCAAGAGCTTACAAATCATTAACAATTTCATAAATTTTTCGAAAACCTTCACAACTGTCACTAATGTTTCCGATTACATAATAGCGACTCAATAATTTCACTCGGACTCACGCTTGTGGAAATAGAAAACAATTAATGTGCAAGTCCATGTACTTTTAAAAGTACCCTCAAATGTATTGCAGTTAGTCTGTGTTATGTCAGGTGAGCGATAGAGAACTATCCTGGCTCTTTTTTGTTACTACTTGCTTGACTGTATGTATACATTACAGTATTTGACGTTGATAAGTCTACTGTCATTTAATGTTGTACATTACTTTGATTGTCTTTAAACATATAACGCTTATCACACTTTTGTATTACACACTAAACGGTTTAAATGCATTTAAGTGAATGATGTTTATGTATTACAGTATATTGTCTGTTAAAAGAAGGCAGTAGTGTAAACCATAGTCTACACATTTATTGTATCTATTATATAACCTTAATATGAAACGTGACAAAAATGAAGAAATTATAACTATAACACATTATATCATTTGTGTGTTAGATAGAATGTCAAGAATTGGTGCGTGATATAGATTGATTGTTGAGTGGGATACATAGCAATTGTTTTTTTCTAGTTGTCTGTCCATCCGTCTGTCCGGATGTACCTAGTGCACTTTAAGGGGTCAACGTTTTTATGAAAACTCTTTTTATTACTACTTCTTTGACTGTATATATGCACTATAGTACTTGATGCTGATACTGACTCTACTTTCATTTAAAGTAGAAATTATTTTGATTGTCGTTAAACAAAAAATGCTGATAACTAATTTAATTTAGATAGTTTGTAGATTTGTGAATATTTCTGTGAGACACACATTTTTGTTACACACTTTAAATGTTTTCAAGCGAGTGTTGTCCAGGTATTATATTGTCTTATGTTTTAATAGAATGCAGTAGTGTGAACAAAGTCTATACATTTATGGTACATTTTATAAATCTTAAATACGAAACCTGGGGAAAATTAAGAAATTATTATTATTACACATTATGTCAGCATTTGTATCAAGCTGTGATGCTTTGTGTTAGATAGAGGGTCAGACATTGATGCGTAGAATAGATTGATTGTTAAGTTGAAGACATATTTTTTTCTTCTTGCTGTGTGTCCATCCGTCTGTCCAGATGTACCCAGTAGATATAAGGGATCAAATTCTTTTTTATTACATTGAACTACTTGCTTGACTGTTTGTGTGCACTACAGTACATGATGTATGTACTGACAATTGTATAGTAATTGTTTTTATTGTAATTAAACATAAAATGCTTATAATTCATTTAACCAGGATAGTTTGTGTAAGACACAATTTTTTGTTACACACTGAACGGTTGAAATGCATTTAAGTGAATGTCGTTTATGTAATTATATTCTTATTTGTTAATAGAAGGCAGAAGTGTAAACATTAAGTTTAACCATTTATTGTACATAATGACATGTTGATACACAGGCAAAACAGTGTTACTCAAATTCAAAAGGTAGGATCCGAATGAACGATTATGTGTCTTCTACTTGTAATTATTATCTTGTAGCTTGATTGTTATCGGTTATAAGGCAAACACTATTGATAACGAAGTTTTTGTTACAAATACGTATCTAAAACTAAAACGAAATGAAAACTGATCTATATGTATTGAATTGTTCACAAAAATACATAATACTTTCATTTTGCATCATTTACATATTTAATGTTACCAAGTAATGCTCTATATCAGATGAGAGGAGCGGTGGTTTAGAGGTTTAGGTGTCTGTCGCTCATCCCGAAGGTTGCGGGTTCGAGCACCACCAGGGTCACGATCGTACTTCCTCATATGACACTAGTACTTATTATCCCAGGAAGCGGACTCGAGAGTGACTCGATAAACTACAAGCTTTCTTTACAATCGAGCTAAGATAAATTAGTATAAACTACAAACTAATGCTCTATATCATGGAAATTACTTTAATAACCTTTTTAGACATCGACTTAACTAATTACACCTCAGATTAGTGATTACATTTTGCAAAACTAATAAAATTATCAGCCGTTAGGTATTCTTGAAACAACTTTAGCTATGTCTATATATGTATATTGTAAACGTATAAAGATATATGTTTATAATGAAATTACTTAAAAGATGTTGTATTAGGATGAAAGTGTCATAATATTCTGTGGTTATGGGTATGATTTTATTCTTCACTTTTGGCAAATGGTATTTTTTCACTGTAAAAAATTATTTACTGGTCATAGATACATGCTAGGCCAGTTGGGCCGGGTGTGGTTTAATGATGATTTATTTATAGAAGTAAATATAAAATGTTTATAACCCATGAAACGCTTATAAATAATTTATGTACTTACTTATTTAAAAGTATCAATGCATTAAACTTTTTTTTGGTGAAAAAATAAAAAAAGTATGTATGTTGATAATTTTTATTCAGAGTGATTTTCAGCAAGCTTATGCCATGAAGGTGTGTCGTCGTCCGTCCGACTGTCCGCAAACATTTCTTGATAAGACTACAGGTCACAAATTTCATTTGATTTTCATGAAACTTGCTCCAAAAGTTACCTGTAACCTGCATATTTGGAGTCAGTGGGTCAAGGGTCGAGGTGACAGTGACCCAGAATTTGTAAATATTTTCCGCTCAATATCCTGAGATCTATATTACTCACAAATTTCAAACTTCACATAACGATTTGCCTTACTAAGTAGATGTCCCCAATTGTTTTTGGGGTCAGTGGGTCAAATGTCAAGGACACGTGACATCCTTGAGCGTTTTCTTGATAACACTCTACAGGTCACAATGGTATTTGAATTTTATGAAACTGGCTAAATCAGTTGCTTGCAACCTGTAAATGATCCCTATTGTTTTGTGGTCAGTGGGTCAGAGGGTCAGAGGTCAAGGTGACAGTGACACGAAATTTTAAAATCCTTTCCGCACAATATCTTGAGATCTGTATCACCCTAAGTCTTCAAACCTCATAGGATGATTGATCTTACTAAGTAGATGATCCTTAATATTTTCGGGCCAGTGGGTTAAGTTCACGGTCCTTAGCTTTTTGTGATAACATTCTAAACCATTTCACAAACGGTTATTAGTCAGTCCAGTAGCGCGATATTGGCCCTAATGTGCATCTTGTTTATATATACTGCATAAATGTGATTTTACGAAATATTCACAGTATCGGAGAAAATGTGTAAGCTGTCGGGTAGCGCAGTTGCTAGAGTACTCGCCTTGTAGGTCAAGGGTTCGAGTCACGGAAAGTAATCGCCTCTGTAAGCGAAGGTATCGATTTGAGCCCCGATAAGGTTGCACATTTTTCTCATTCTGTGACGTAAGTAAATAGTGTATCATATATCACAATGATAAAAAAACTGTGTAGCGGGAAAACATTTACACATTTGTTAAACTATAGAATAAAAATCGATTGTAAAAAATCGTAAAATTTCCTCATTCAGACAAAAATGTAATGTCAAAGCTGTTTGCCACAATATTTTCCTACACAGGCCCATTCGTCTTTGTTTAAAAATGTTGTGCTCTAACATGCATTGAAATATTTTGAATTGAGTTTAGACAACTGTTCACCATAATTAGGCGGTATATCGCCTAATAGACTATGTTTCCTTTAATCCGGTTAAATCTATTTTAAACGCAAATTAGAGCTGTTGTCCGGAGAGAACTCTTAATAGTAGCCGGTTTTAAAGTACATAATACATCTGGTCACTATGCGATAGACATATGTCCACAATGTAAGAAACTCCTGTTTGAAGCTATACTCGTACTGAAACCGGTCAATTAAGAAAAATAAACGGAAAGTCTGAAAGCATTATGGCAAATAGGTTTGAAAGCAATTTAGATGTTTACTAAATATTATATCTCAAAGTATACTGGTCATCTGTTGGTTCGCGGTACTTAACAGTAAAAATAAATTCACAAAGACATTACATAAATTACCATGCAAATTCATATATATTCCTTCTTTTCCATCCCTTTCACATTGAAATATTAATAAAATGACAACATTTACAGGAAACAACAAAAGAAATCACATAAGTGTTATCACATGTGACCACCATCTTCACCTCATTACGTCATCACTGGTCTCGCGGTAAAAAATTGTTCCATGTATTAATCGAACAGTCAAAGGTTTCACAACACTTAGTGTTGATTATCTACTTATTCTATTTATGTGTTATAGTTGTGCAAGTCCAAAAGTTAACTATAAACTAAACTTTACTTAAAAAAGTAACAACTGTTAAACACATATATTGTCTTTTCAAAATTTCTCTTCTGGGCAGTGCTTGCATACATAATTAGGGGTGATGGACCCTTAAATATTTAGTGGTTATAAACCTTAAAGCTGAAGTTTAAAATTAAGTGGTCTTATACCTACCGGTGACGGGGCTGTGACAGACGAACATGTAAACATTGCAAAATTTAGTGAAAGTAAGGCATTCGAGTATGGGATTTTGAAACAATTTGGTAAAAACACTATTTTTCATATATAGACACAGTTATTCATCAAGAAACTGCTCATAACTGTTGATAATATTGTTTTTGTTTGGAAAAAAGAAGTAGGTCATCAATGTGACAACGTAAACACTCGGCAGTTGGCGCTTTCAAAATACCGCGAGACCAATGATGACGCGAACCCAATGATGTCGAGTATATATGAAGTCAAGAGACAAACAAACATTTATCTTTTGGTCAGCAGCCTTAGCTTTACACTTTTATTGTCGATATTTAAATAATTTTGAATACATATGAATTGTGATTTATATAATATTATTTTACAACTTGCAACTATAAATCAATACAACATCTGTTAGATCTTTATTTTATTGAAACACAGATAAACCGAATCTTTTTGAAAATAATCATGTATGTTATCACGTATGATGATAAAACGGGTGTCCTTGGGCGTTATTTTCTGCTTTAATGATCAAAATACCGTCACAATATGGCTATTAGACCTAATATATTAACATTCTTTTCTGAACCTTAAATTATGTGTCAAATGATTATGCTGTTTAAAGAAAGGTACTAAAATATATGACTCAACCCTGCTTAGGTAAATCACAGAGTAGCAATTGCCCAAAGACACCCAACTATGTGTTAAGTATGAATGTTCAATATGAATAAAGAGTGTGCTTTTAAAACCTTTGTTTTCTGTTATTTCTGACAGTTTGTAAAAAGAAAAAAAGAAAAATATAAAATCACATTTATCTCACCTAAGCAAAGATTGGTCACGATGAGCTAATGTCGCCTGGTGTCCGCCGTCTGTCTGTCCATAATAACCTAGTAAACACTCTAGAGACGACATTTCATCAGCAATCATTTTAGAACTTTCTCTTGATAATTCCAGGTCGAGTTCGGAAACTGGGTCATGTTGAGTCAAAAACTATTTATCCAACTTTAATCATAGAAAGTTCCTGTCAACACTGTTGAGGCCACTTTTTGTCCCTAATTATTATGACAGTTGCTAGGAATGTTTATCATTATTAACTCTAGGCCTAGTTTGAAAGTAGATCATGTGGGAACAAAAACTAATTATCAAGCTTAAATCATAGAAAGTCCTTGTCAACACTGTTGAGGTCAAAAACTAGATTTCCAGGACAGATCATATGAAAACATTGTGAGCATTCTAGAGACAACATGCTCCAAATCTTCAGGAAAGTCGGTTAAAATGCTTACCTTGATACTCTCTAGGTCGATTGCGAAACATGATCATGTTTGGTCAAAAACTAGGTCACCAGGTTAAATCATAGACAAAAACATTACGAACACCCTTGATACCACATTTTCTTTACAAGTCATTATTTGGAAATTCTAGGTCAAATTAGGAACGGGGATACGTACGGCCAAAACCTAGGTCAGCAGGACAAATCATAGAAGAACTTAGTTAACACTCTAGAGAATACTTGGTAGTCTTTAATCGTATTGAAACATAGATAAAAACAAAAAAAATCCAACAAAGGTTAAATGCATGTTATTTGCACAATAGCCAATATTCGTGCAATCCACACATGAAACTAAGTACAAAAATAAAAACTCATACACAGTAATCAAAATTGTTGCCGATTTAGTAACAAAGTTTGCAATACCCGGTATTCATAAATGTAGGTGGCGATTAATTATAACCAAATTCTATAATGATACCCCAACGAAGTTGGAAGTGAGGTATACTGAAATCAGCTTGTATGTCTCTCCTCTTGTATGTCCGTCTGTAAACACAATCTTGAAAAATTGTCGTGCATGTTGAAGTTATCACCCATACACCCACGTTTGTTTTGTTATGCTTTCGCCCGATATGTGTTTTTTAATTGTATTTTATTAAACATATTGATACCGAAGTTATCAGATCACGTTGTAGTAGGACTAATACTAATGCTAATACATGTAATACATTAAAGGTACAGTAACACCGGTTAATATCATGCATGATTACTCGTCTGCTCTTTTGCGGATTACGCAATTGCTTGCTGCTGTTGCTTGCTGAGTTGTGTTCAGTCGGCGAGATGGCCTCAGACCACAGTTATTTTTACTATATGTTCTATATAAACGTTATGCCATGTGGCAATTTTGTTGACATCCCAAACCCAAACTAGATGCCCATGTGCAACATGACGAGCCCGCCAGCTGTCAAAAGGACTTACTTCTTACCAAGTGGAGATAGGTCAAAATACGAAAGTGGTCTCGATTTTTCTCTACGGCCAGTAATAAAAAAGTTACAATACAAGCTATTTATAGTAACAACAAAGAAAAATAATTCTAAAAACAAGGGTAGCTCATGGTGGTGAACATTTGTGCCAAGTAACATCAAAATCATTCCATACATGAAGAAGAAATGCTCCGGACAAAGATATTTTTGAAAATGACCTTTAACCTCTAAGTGTGACCGTGACCTTAGACGTAGGGACCTGGTTCTTGGGCATGACACTTTGTCTCATGGTGGTGAAAATATGTACCAAGAAACATAAAAATCCCTCCATGCATAAAGAAGAAATGCTCCGGACAAAGTCATTCTTGAATCATTTTTGTATTTGACCTTTGGCCTCTGAGTGTGACCTTGACCTTGGAACTAGGGCCCTGGTTCTTGCGCATGACACTCTTTCTTATAATGGTGAACATTTGTACCTAGTAACATCAAAATCCCTATATGCATGAAGTAGATATGCTCCGGACAAAGTCATTCTTGAATGTGATCTTAAACCTCTAAGTGTGACCTTGACCTTAGACCTAGAGACCTGGTTCTTGTGCATGACACTCCGTCTTATGGTGCTGAACATTTGTGCCAAGTTATTTAAGAATCCCTTGATCCATGGATAAGTTACAGATCGGACAAACTCGGACGGACGCACGCACGCACACAAGGACGCACGCACACACGCACATACACCGAACAGCCATTGCGACAACTATATCGAGCTCACCGCAAGCGGGCTCGACAAAAACTAACCTGTTCTGAATAGTACCATCTAAGAGAAAAAATTCCAGCAGCAGAAAACTTGGAGTTGACCAGAAGTATTTTTTACTATTTGAGGTCAAAGTTCATGTGTATGAATAATACCTGAAAATGGCCGGAACCGTGCAAAATCACTGATGTAAACAAGAAGTCACTGAATACATTCTAACATAAAAACTTAAACAAAATTCACATTTAACAACTATTTCAGGTCTACCCTGACCCAAAATGCCATTTATCTCATCTCTTTCATTCAATAATTCAATAATATCCAGTCTAAAACAAAGGCACTATAATCCCTAAAACTGCTTCTGTATTGTGGTCAACCAAGGGCAAATAACTGTGGTCTGATGCCTATTTAACCAAGATATTTTGTTTTAACTCAGTAAAAATTCTCAGACATGACCTCTTGTGTATTCTTAACAAGTGTGCAAAGTTTGAAGTCTTAATCATAAGTATTGATGAAGTTAAAGCTTTTTATCTAAGACCAGTATATTCAGCTCTCAAGCCAGACTGCGGCTTGACCAAACTAAGAAATTTAAAAAGTTAAACTGTAATAACTTTTTTATTTGTAGGAATTCTTTCATCTGGTAAAAAGAAATATGTTCATTCAATTTATCAATTTCTACTAGAAAATGCTTTCAAATCTTAGACAACCGAGATGCATGCAGTTCTTTTGCATGCTTTTACACAGGTAATTGAAACGGCTAAAACATGAAATTATTATTTATCAAGTATGACAAGTGTAGATGTTTGCTGTTATATGTATGATTCTTAAATGAATAATGAATGAATGCGATATTAATTTTATGTGTGCATATTATGTTAGTAAAAATGTTAAATAAGGGTACATGACGTCGGTTTTTGAAATTGTCAATGGCGACAGAGATGTACGATTTACCACGTTCATAAGGCATTTAATTGCTCAGACACTAAAATGAAATAAAGGCACTGCCTTATCTGGAAATTGAACAGTCCAATGATACTTATTCGAATTTTTCTTCTACGTTAGACTGTAGGGACCCCCCTTGAGATGAAGTGATTAAGATGCAATCAAGACAACAAAACATGCTGGATAAGGCAAATACTTCTTAGGGCTGTTCTTCTTAGCCTTAGGGCTGTTGGCTGTACAGACATCTACTACAAAATGTAGTTACTAATTCTACAGAACATTATATATACGGTCAAGTGCTGTTTGTAGCTATACTCGCACGTGTCGAATAGAGGCATACGATATCATAAAAAGGATACTTATTTGCCTGTTTTTCAGTTTGAATAGATTGGATTTCTACTAACAGAATATGTTAAAAAACAAATTTCAATGGTACATGTCAATGCCTTTTCAGACAGCCATGACATTTCAAAATGAGCGATAACTTTTCAATTTCTCAACGAAACATCTATTTGTGACCACTACATTTTTAGTTAGATAATTATTTTTAATTACCTTTTCAAGAGTCATAGTTCGAGTAAAATTTTGAAATAAAAAGATTTTGTCGTAATTTGTAGAGGCATCATTATGCTATCAACAAGCACTCGTTAAGCTCATGGAAAAACGCCTATCGTCCATATAGGCAAAATTTAAAACTGGAATGCCTTACAGTGTTTAGTAGACTAGATGAAATATCCAAATTCCAGGTATATTGAAATAAAGGGAAACGATTCGTTTATAGTATTTAAAACATTGTGTGAATGGAAAGTGCCAACAGTTCAATCTCCGAATGCCTTTTTATCCGTGACGACGATCATTGATTGTTTTGCTTTTTTTCCATATTTCATTTTTACCAGTAAATTAAGACAAATAGGTCTGAAAGAAGTTTAGCTTTATAAAAATATCACACTTTCTCAAGGTATATCAAATCAAGGGAAATTCAAACTTTAATCTTTGGGTCAGCAGCATTTTCCTACACAGCTTTCTTGTTGCACATTTAAATAAGTATGAATATGAATTGTGTTTTAGATAATTATGTTGTATTACGACTTGCAAATATGAATCAATAAGTTACATTACGATAACAATTTATTACTTGCAAAATTAATATGAATCAATAAAGTACTGTTATAGCTTTATCGTATTGAAAAACAGATCAGTCGGCCATTTATGAAGATAATCATTTGATCATAAAGCAATTTTTCTGTTTTAATGGTCAATATATTACTATTTGACCTGCTGCATTGACATTGTTTCCAGAACTTAAACGTTTTTATCAGATGATTTGTTGTTTGAGGAAAGCTACTAAAATGCATCTCTCGATACTGCTAAATAACAGAGGAGCAACTGCCCGAAGACACCCAACGATGTGTTTTAGTATGAATGTTCTATTTGAATAAAGAATGTGTTTTTAAACCTTTTGTTTTCTTCTACAGTGGCGCCTGCGTGTTGGTTCCCCGTGCACACGGTTTCATTCGCGTGCAACACGAACGGCACACGCTTCACGGTTCACGCTCGATTAACCGTGTA
>JAUMHA010370068.1:0-13396 GCA_032359765.1 Saxidomus gigantea | reverse complement strand
TGAACAGAGAAAGGGACATGAGAATTATTGCACAAAAATTGGTTAATAGCTTTTATAGTTAAAAGTGATTACATTTATTTTATTTCTCAAAATATGTATAAAAAACGTCAGGGGTATTTCTGGTGTATTATTCAAATCATTTAATAAAACGTCTTTATTGTTCATGGAATAATCAGGAACCGTCTGTACAATTGTAATGAACTTTATACTATGCTAACAGTACTATATTTTTCATTGTCGTGCCCGAAGCGAAAATAAACAATGGCGTAGTATAATGAAGCTCAATACCATCAAACATTTTTCTGTGACTTATGTGACCGTTGGAAAATGATTCAATATTACAGCCGAGCAATTATATAACATGCTAGAGTGATGGCGCAGAACATTTAAGGAAAGTTCGCGAAATTTTGAAGAATATGATCAAAGCACTCAAAGTGCTGACAGCAATTGGCTCACAGATGATTTTTGAGTATATGAGTCCGTTCCTTTTGAGCCTCAAAGCAGGTTCTTGGTTCAACCGCTATATTTACTACAATCCTCAAAGATCAATCAAGGTTGAGCGGTTTTATAGCAGGTATGGAGTTCTATAGTTCCGAGGCTGAAAAACAAAGAACATTTCAAAATGTATAATTTTATCAAATCTGTTTAAAGGATGTATTGTTTTCTGCCAGGCTACTTTTTAAGGCCGGAGCAGAGGATTTCTCTGAAAATTGAACACAATTTAAAAAAATCTAATTAATATGCAAATGTTAATGGTAGAGAATAGAGTGATTTCAATGTTTCTACGACATGTTTCAAAACCCAGTTAGAAACGTCTTATTATCTCAAATATCACGGAGTATGTATGTAATGTACGGAAACAGCAGTTATAGGTTTTACCATTCCCTGTCTGGTCGATCACGTGATACCGTTGCAGCAAAAATTTCAGCGTTTATTTATAGTACTCACGACCTGGGCATACATACACGCCTTATCTAGCGTAGTTATACAGTTTCCATAAGTTTTCTTAATTATTTTCACTGTCAGGCAACGGATGTGCTTTCAAATCCATTTTACGTTCACATTATGAAGGTTAATTTCTTGTCTTTTGGTCGACGTTTAAGCTGAAGAAGAACTAACGATCCACTTGCTAAAATGACAATAAAAAGAAAAAGACAGTGTTAAATGTGATACCATATTATTTTGTATCTTTTTCTCAAATTCTTGGTATAAAGTGTGTTACATACATCTCAATCTTAGAATGATTAAAGTAAATTCCCCGTGTTTATGACTATTGCCGCATCAACGATGACAATGTTTGGCAGTGTCTGATGATGGAATGTACATGTTTTGTCATCAAAAATATTAAAGGCAATGTCCATGTTGCAACAACGTTTTGAACATGTAATTAACAATGCTTATAGTAAGGGTTGTAGACCTGTTTCGACCATGATCAAGCTAAAGTATATTCAATGCCATGACGAAACATAACTTCCATATCGTGGTCAAATCGTGTTTTTGTTTTTCACAATTTTTGAATTTCATGTTCATATGATAGCAACCTCCTATTCTCCACAGCATTGACCTTTATCGGACCGGTTTTGACCACGATCAATTTAATCAAATAAGTGTGATAAAAAATGCAAATATTATGTTACGTCCATAACAGTGTGTAGACGTTTCTGTTAAATTGGAACTGTTTTGACAATATTGGAATGCACGATCACATTATGACGGTGAATCGCGGAGTCCGGTCGCGGTGAATCGCGGTGTCCTTTTATCATATTTTTAGCCGTTTTAGCCGATGCACTACGACATCCATAATTTGGTCTTTCGCGGAGTGTTAACTGACACACTAGGAGGCCAGAAATGGTTCATTGTCGTGAAAGATATTACCAGAACCCATGTCTGCCACTTTTATTGCCACTTTGACATTCTGTATTAAACCCGATTTTCTGAAAAGTTTTCAGCAGAGGGAAAAAAAATATTTTTGGACAATATCATACAACACTTTCCTTAAAATTTAACTTCCACAATTTGACAGTCACACAATTTGCAATACTTTTGTTAAATACTGGTAATCAAAGCAAATACTTTTACAGCAGATGGGAAGTTATTATGATTATGCAAAACAATGACTTTGCAAAAATGTTTCGCATTCAGCCCTTGATGTGCTCTTAACACTAACACAGGACGACAGTGGTGTAGGCTAATCTCATTGCAGTAGTTTAACATGTACTTCTGTAACCCAAATATGGGTGTTTGGTGTATACGTCTGTGGCCCAAACGTAGATTGCACAATATTAGGTTCGACATAACTTTAATATTAAACAGGCAGTGAACAATCACATTATTCTTGTTCGACAGTAGCCCGCATATGTTTGTGAAAGTATTCAACTGAACACCGATTCTGGACAGCTGTCGTATCCACTCACGACCCAAAGTTAGGCTATTGCTTTTATCAAAGTATTCAATTTAACACATGTTCTTGACAGCTGTCGTATCCGCTCATTACTAAAGATAGGCCTTTCTCGCGTCCGACCAAGACCCACAGTTAGGCTATTCTAACGTCCGACCACGACCCAAATATATGAAATGTCGGTAAATTAAGGTAATTAAGTTTAATTATTTATATGGTGTTGTTTGTTAACTGTGATTGTTATTTGATTGCGGCTGAAAGGGACACTAGTCTTAACAATGTTTATTACCAAAAGCATAAACCCAGAAAAAAAAACAAAAAAAAACTGATCATATATATTTCCGCAAAATAAATCCCTCTTAGCAATAGCCATCTCTGGACAACAGCCAATTTCCTGTCATCCGATTGATAGCTGTTGTAGGAAGGTTGCACTGTACTTCTACTGCTAATCTACTGCTACTGCTGAGATACTGCTTTTTCTCAACTACTGATACTGCTGTGCTACTGCCAATCTACTGCTACCGCTACTGCTACTGCTACTTCTACTGCTAAGCTAAGCTATAGACATTTATACCGCTAAAACGGGTTTGCTTTAAGCGTCCTACTGCTACTACTGAGCTAGTACTACTACTGACCTACTGCTAAGCTACTGCTATTTCTTAGCTATAATTACTGCTAAGCTGCTGCTAATGCTAAGTTACTGTAACTGCTGAGCTACTCCTATTGCTGAGCTTCTTATACTGCTACTGCTAAGCGACTGCTGCTATTGCTTCTGCTAAGCTACTGCTACTGTTTCTGTTAAGCTATTGCTACTGCCTAACTTCTGCTACTGCTGAGATACAGTTACTGTTATGCTTCTGCTACTGCTTAGTTACTGCTAATGCTCAGCTTCAGCTTATGCTGTGTTTCTGCTATTGCTCAGATACTGCTAATCTACTGTAACTACTACTGTGTGCTTCTGCTACTGCTACTGCTAATCTACTGTTACTGCAACAGCTGAGCAACTGCTACTGCCATGCTACTGTTGAACTTCTGCTACTAAACAATCACATCTTTATGTCTATAATGTCTCTATCTTTGTCAAAAATGTAATCACTGCCGAGTTATCCATGACTTCACGAGAGGGTTATGGACGACACAAAACCTCCCTGTCGTCAGATCTTGGCTTTGCTGCCTAGCTGGCTGGGCTGCCTTCGATAGCTTGGCTGGCTTGCTGGCTGTCTGGCTTGGCTTGGCTGGATGACTTGGCTGAGCTGGCTGGATAGCTTGGCTGGCTGGTTTGGCTGAATGACATGGCTAGCTTAGCCTGGCTTGCTGGGCTGGATGGCTTGGGTGCCTGGCTTGACTGAATAATTGGCTGGATGGCTGGGCTGGATGGCTTTCTTGACCTGGTTCGATGGCTTGGCTGACTGGCTTTGCCTGTCTTGATAGCTTGGCTGCCTAGCTGACTTGGATTGGATGTATCGTTTGGCTTGCTTGACTTTCTGGGTGTCTGGGCTGGCTGGCTTAGCTGGATGGCTTGGCTAGGCTTGACCTTGCTGGATGGCTTGGCTGCCTGACTGACTTGGCTAGATAAATTGGCTAGGCTTGGCCTTGCTGGATGGCTTGGCTGCCTGGCTGGCTGACTTGGCTAGATAAATTGGCTAGGCTTGGCTGTCTGGATGACTTGGCTGCTTTGGCTGACTGGCTAATTGGCTGGCCTCGATAGCTTGGCTGGGCTTGGTTTGGTTGGCTGGATTACTGAGTTTGGCTGGCTTACTGGCTTGACTTGATGGATTGGCTGGGCTTGGCTGGATGACTTGGTTGGGCTTTGCTGGCTGTCTGGATGGCTTGGCTTGGCTGGGCTTGGCTGAGCTTGGCTTGGTATTGAAGTAGACCGTGTTGGCATTAAAAGCTCGCATCTCTTAAAAATACAAAGCAGTATTTTGTACTCTTGTCTGTCCCGCTGCTGTTTGATCTGTTGTTCAAACTGCTGGTATTTTTGATATTGTTGTGGTTGTGGCTGGTTGGATGGTGTGGTCACGGTTTAATAGCCCCTCATCTGGAATCTATGCTGTATAATTTCCCGTCTGTAATATGTACTGAATAATTCCCCCTCTTGCATATGTGCTGTATAATTCCCCTCTGGAATCGGTGCTGTATGATCCATTCTGAGATCTGTGCTGTATAATTCCCCATCTGGCATCTGTGATGTAATTGCAGCTAACGTCAAAAGCTCCGAGAAGTCGTTTTGCATGCTGTTGACAGTACGTTGTGAACGCTCAGAATGAACTGAATGTTTGATTTGATTTGATTTGAAGGAAATTGTATAAGGCATAAGGTCCGTCCATAAGAGCAATTATATTAGCTTGTATTTGTGGATGAGACCTCGGCATGTCTCCCACCATGCCTATACCTGTCAAAGGTGGTTTTCTGTGTCCAAAATAAATGAATGTATCAAACGGTCTGTATTTATATAAGTCTATCGGATTGACCTGCTTAGTGCACCATGGTAACATGTCAGCCAATGATGACAAACGAGACAATTGAATATGATCCAATCAGCGTAGACTTTATAAAAACAAACCGTGTTCGGTAGGTCATATTATGATAGATAACATTTGTTTATAATGCATGTAATAAATGCATGTTAAAAATAAATGTGATAATTAAAAAGGGGTTTAAACTAGTTTGTGTATGTGTTTTGGAATATATTTCATATTTTAAGACAATCACTGAGGTCATCGAAGTTTTACTGTACATCGCCCATGCTAGTCATTTTTCCGTGAAATGGTAAACGCCATTTTAGAACTAAACGAGTGACATCATATTTCCGAAAACAAGCCAAAACCTGTTTTCGAAAATGAATCATTTGCTTACATGTACATGTTGAGAATATATTTTTCAATGTGTTTGTCCTAATCTGTACCATATCACAAATGCAAATCACCCTAAAAGGTACCTGACTGTCCTTAGAGACATAGATACAGACATAGACGGTACCATAGACGCCCTTCTCTGTACCATATCTAGGCGGTTCCAATACACGGTACCATACTGCCTATACACGGTACCATATCACGACGGTCCCATACACGGTACCATACTGCCCATACCCTGGTACCATATCATCCAAGGGCAAAAAAAAGATAACTCTTGCATGACCCTGATTTAACATTAAAATTCCCATAGGGTACCATACTGCCACATTTCGGTACCACACTGCCAACCCTTACTACTTAAAGACTGTTCCATTATCAACAAAATGTCATCTGCAGCCAAGTGACGGCTGTCACGTGGCTGTCCGGCAGTAAGCAACTGCAATACCGTCGAGTCGCTAACTATCAATACTATCGTAATTAAAAAAGGAAAACTGAATAACAAACATGTAAAACTACGAAACCGTATTAGTACATGTAAATATACAGTCTGTAGAACAGAATTTCTTAACTGCATAAGAAATTTAAACTCGTGGATGACAGGTATACCTAGATGTATAAAGATGTATAAAGAGGCTTTGATAGATAAAAGCGACTAAATGTAGGTGCATAAAAGAAACTCGCCACAATACTGGGTGATGCCCACAGGGGCATAACCCAAAAATACAGTAGTCTTACAACTAGATGTGAAACTCTTTTCAGTATGATATGTATGAATTTCGTTTAATTATTTTCCTCTGAATTATGCGTGTATATAATGTCGTGGCGCACATATATTTAGTTAAGCGCACTATTGATCAGCTATTTATGATTGAAATTCAATAAAATTCAATGAGAAATCCGAGGACGCTCTCTGATCGGTGTATTTTGTCTCCATCCTTTGTAAAGTTATAACAAAAGTTGCACTCAGTGTTGGGATGTATGTGCGCTATTAAGTTTCAATATATTATTTTGTTCCACGAAAACAACGAAGTTTCGTTTTTGCTTAATTCTGATTTCTTTCTGTGAAGAAATATTGAAAGAAGTTTTTCGTTCTATATAAAACAGTCGTTTCAAAGTCATTTCTCAATGGAAAAAAATAGATAACATTTCGAACAAAATATAGATTAAATTCCGAACATTTAGGTATACGAGAGAAATCCGAGAGAATGGCGGATAAACAACTAACCACACCAAAGGTAAGCTTTATTTTTTATTCTTTTTAGTGTAAATAATTGATTTCCTAAAGTCCCATTTCATAGAAGACGATCGTACATTTATTTTATTTTTTTCTCAAAAGATGTTAAAAGACATCAGGGGTATATTTAATTTGTATTATCTTGCTTATTTGATGAAACGTCTTATTGTTCTCCAAATAATCACACATCATTTTATACAATTAAGTTTGTGTTGTGGTTGAACCTTGGCCTTGACCGCTGAAAGGAAGAAACATATTTAAACAGTCACAGATGAGCAAACATACTACATGTTAGAGTGTTTACACAGACAATTTAAGAAAAGTTCATGACATTTGCATAATATTAAAACATGGCAAGACATATAAAAGGACAGAGTTTAAATCAAAAATGGTACTACCTTATTCTTCTGTATCTGCATGTCAAATTCCTGGTATCAACTGCGTAACATATATCTCAATCTTAGAATGCTTCAACTATATTCTCTGCGTGTATGGCCATATCAACGATGACCATGTTTGTGTTATGGCTAACAATGAAAATGAACATGTCTTGTCATCATAGAAATCGAAGGCAGTGTCCATGGTGCAACACTGTTGTGACACTGTCCATATCAATGATTGTCATAGTCATTGTCTCAAACCTGTTTTGTCCATGATCAAACCAATGTCAAATCAATGACATGGAAAAATATAAGTTCAACATCATAGTCAAGTCGTGTTTGTTTAAGTGGCAAGCTTTGACAATGATTGAATTTCATTGTCATATTATAGTCACATCACCTTTGCAAAATTTACCTTTTGTCCAACCTGTTGTACTTTAACCAATATAAACTAAGAAAAGATCCGAGCCGTGAAAGTGCGATAAAATATTAGTTCCATATCATGGTCAAGACGTGTTTGTTATAGTGACAATGTTTCGACAATGTTGAAGAAAGTCGAAACTACGATGATAAAAGTCGAAACTACGATGAGGAAAGTCAAAACCACGATAGTGAAAGTAAAACCCCCGATGATGAAAGTCGAAACTACGATGATAAAAAATGAAAATACGATGATGAAAGTCGAAAATGCGATGTTTAAAGTCGAAACCACAATTATTAAAGTCGAAACTACAATGATAAAAGTCGAAACTACGATGTTGAAAGTTGAAAATACGATGATGAAAGTCGAAACTACGACGATGAAAGTTGACAATACGATGGTGAAAGTCGAAACCACGATAATGGAAGTCGAAACTACGATGAATAAAGTCGATACCACCATGGTGAAAGTCGAAACTACGATGATGAAATTCGACACTACGATGAAAGTCAAAAATCGAAATCACATGGTGAAAGTCGAAACTTTGTTGCGTTTTCACCATCGTGTTTTCATCATCGTAGTTTCATATTTTCATCATCGTGATTTCGACTTTTACCATGATCGTAGTTTCGACTTTCGAATTTCACCATCGTGGTCATCGTGGTCATGTGACCCTGCAGATCAACACGGTGTTATAATATTCCGTTTATATCTAAATGTACTGTTAGACCTTCTTAAATGCTTTTAGAAGGATACATGTTTGTTACATATTAGTAGTATGTGTTTTACTATGCACAGTTTTACCTATGAACGTTTCATTTAGCTATCTGACATACTTAAGTGGCATTATGTACACATGGATTTCCTCCACAATTTCCCTTTCACCAGATACAAAAGCTCATTTTTCTCACCATCAAGGCCGATCTCCTATCATTCTAAGAAAGTGATGTCTGCAATTTCTTCTGCAATTAAATAAAAAGATTCTCAATGCTGGAACATTGAAGAAAAAAAGAAACAACTGGAAAGATGACCACACATTTTATGTATTTTCTTTACAGAAACTCTTTCTCTTTATACTATATATTCAGGATGTCACTGACTCACGTTGTCTTACCCTAACAACAAAGCAAATTTCATAAAATTCTCAATGCTTGAAAAAGAAGATTGCTTAGACCTGTTTTGACCGTGATCAGTTTAAGGTCAAACCATTTCAGTGTGAAAATGTTACTTTCATATCAAAGTCAGATCATGTTCAGTAAATGTTACTTTTATGACTGTGTTTGAAATTAAATGTCATATTAAATCTATCTCATGTCTTTGATTATTTGATCCGTGTAGCACCTGTTTTGGCCATGGTCAAATAAAGTTACAAGAATAACCAAAAACGAATAACCATGTCATGGCCGAATAGTGTTTGTAAAAGTAGCTCTGTTTTGGCAATGATTTAATAAATTATAATGGTTATATCAAAGTAATCTCATGTCATCTGAAACATGGTTTGACCAGGTATGGCAAACGGGACACTGTCACACCAAGGCAAAAACCGGCATGTCATACTCTTGATTTGACTAATAGTTTACATCATCTTGTGTAAATGATCTGGAACTGACCAAATCGTTTCCAGAAGACTCCAAGAGAACAATTTTATATCATTGTCTGTTAAGCTCCTTGTGACAATGTTCCAGCATTTATATGGTTATGTTCCATTTGCAATACAATGTCAAATCATTTTTCAACCATGGTCTAACATGGTTATTATATTGTATTTGCTATGTCTGTCTGTCCTTCGTCCGTCCGTTCGAAAATCGAGTTCGCTCCATATCTCCTAAACCCCTCGAAGGATGGAACTTCAGATGTTCACCTAAACTACAAGATGTGCAAAACCCATGAACCAACCGCGCCAGCTCAAGGTCAAGATCACAGCTCAAAGGTCAAAGATTTGAGCCTTGCATTTCGTGTCCGCTCCGTATCTCCTATAATCCTTGAGGGATTTTCATGAAACTTGGGTCAGATGTTCACCTCAACTACGCGATGTGCAATCGTGCTGGCTCAAGGTCAAGGTCACAATTAAAGATCAAAGGTCATATGACTATATTTCGTGTCCACATATCTCTTGAACCCCTTGTATGATTTTATATTAACTCACCACAAATGTTCACCATAGTGACACTATGCGAAGAACGCATGTAACAACCACCTTGGTTCAAGGTCAAGGTCACTGTTACTAAAATAGAAAAATGGTTTCTGCTCAATAACTCCAATTTGGAGTGACAAATTGGAATAAATCTTGGTGTGTAGGTAGATTGCATGTAGAGGAAGCTTGGGGCTGCATTGGGGATCACTGGGATCAAGGTCAAGGTCACTGTCAAAATAGATTAAACAATATTTTAGTGTTTTAAGCAAACAAAATATTTCATGAGGTCAAGGTCACTGTTTCTCAAAATAGATTTCAAAAAATATTTTATTTTTGGTTTTGAAAGTGTTTAAAGCAAAAACTATTTTTTTAAGTTCAAGGCCAGATACTAAAAATAGATTTTTAATTTTTTATTTTGTTTTGTTTTTAAAGTTTTTTAAACAAACAAAAATTAAGATCAAGGTCACTGTTTCTAAAAATAGTTTTTTTGTGTTATCTTACTATCCTGTTTCAGTATTACAATTATTGACAAACAGCCATGAGGAGACATATGTTTTTGTGACAAAAACAACCATCTAATTGAACTTTATTGCACTATGTTTAAAACGTGATGGTTTGTCAATGAATCTTTGCGCAGGGTTGCCTATAATTTTAAATGTCTTATCTTCACAATGTTTTATTTTCAGGTGAAGTCTAATGAACTACAAAAATGGCACGAAAGTAATCCAATTGAAGAATTGTTTTATTCACAAAAAGAAGTTGCAAGGTTTCTGGAGCTTGGATATCTTGCATTACGGGACCACCCAAAGGTTGCTGCTGAGGTATCTAATACTGGTTTATCAAATATTTTGATGTGAATCAAATATCAAACATGTATCATTATAAGATATTCCCCGTTTTATAATCAAGCGCCAAACACAGATGGTCGTCAAAATAAAGGTTTTATTCGTGTTTTCCCGTTAAAACCCAATATTCGGGAAACAGATTTACTGTGCATGAAATTAGTCAGTATCACTTGTATAAGAAATCGAACTTCTTGAAGATCTTACGCCATGGCCTTGGCGTAAAATAAAGAGATTTGAGGAAATAGTTATATTACTTAATTTGTGAAAGATAGACACAGGTCTAGAACATTTTGTCAGTGTTTGGAATGGTTCGTGATTACTCAAATCATATTTCAACAAGTATTGTGGCACATTTGCTGACAAAATGACTTAGTATGTTAAATTGATTAACAGACCGCCCTTGAACTGTGCAGCTACCCTGTATAGAGACTACCCTTGGGACTGTATTGCACCGCGCACCCCGCCCCGGGACGAAACTTAAGGTCACTGTTTCTTAACAGACATTTAAGTTTTGATAATGCTTTGGTAATAATAATGGTATGTAGGTTCCACACACGGAGATTTGGATTGCATTGATTTTTTTTAATTTACAGTTTTCAGGGCATTAAGGAGTGTTTGAGAACATAAAGGGAGGGGAAGTTGAAAAAAACAACTTAGTTCTACCAGGTGCAAAAATAATCAATGAATACAATTTGCTGACTAATTCAGGGCAGTTTGGAATGAGGACGGATGGTGCAGTAAATGTGTTTACTGATTATGTACAATCAATTATACCTTTGAGCTGGTAGTGCTAACTGATACATGATACAGCTGTATAACTGGGTTTATTAAGAATTTTGAATACCATGCATTTACGGTTTGCATAATCACCAGGTCTTATTGTGTTTATTTGTAAATAAAACGTTCTGCACTAATGCCCAGCTGTTTCTATAGCATACATGCCTAGACAAATATACTCATATAAAAGGTAAAATTTCAGATAAGAAATACTGCACACAAGTCCCGAACCCAACATGTTTTGACAACGGGTTTGTTCAAAAGATTTGTTGTGTCAGCCTCTTCTGTAGTAAACGACTATTGTCCGATGATGATGACAGCAGTGGAGTTAAAGGTGAGATATGATCGTCCGATGTATCTAATATACTTAACACTATATATATATTAATGTGCTTTTTCTATTATAATTCAGGTAGTAAAATAAGAATATAAGCATTTATCGACGGTACATGTATACGAAATTGTATGGTCTCTAAAAATATAAGTAACTTCGGTGTTTGTGCTAACTGAAAATGCTTTTACAAATACACGTATGCCTTTTGTGTGAAATCAGATTCTGCCTTTTCCAAACTTTAGAAAATTGCATTTTGGCTGTTAAGAATATTTAACTTAACGGGTTTGTGTCGTTTCAAGCCCTAAGTACATGTAATTTCTATATATTTCCATGCTTGCTGATTTGTTAAACCGCCATACATGTAATCGTTATATTTCTGATGCGCGTATGCTATGTACAAAATCATCGTTCCTTCTAAGGACCAGGCCTACATTTCAACAAAACTTTTGTTAGCGTAACTAAGCAATTTGTTTGTAGGGTTGTAAGACACATATAAATCTAGTTATCGCTTTAATAATTTTTCTTTTATGGCATTCTCTAAATATTTATTAGAAGGCGTTGGTGGCCCTATATCGCTCACCTGAATATCATTGCAGGTTTTAACAATAAAATCAGACCATGAGGTCAAAATAAATAGGAATATCTGAAATTATTTTGCAAAACTGCACAAATAATCAATATTTTCATTTTTCTAGCTTGAAAGTCTTAACATAAGCTAAATGTCAAAGTCAAGCTCAAAGTTACAATCTGCATTCAATACTGTACGGATGATTAATAGTTTCATTGTTGTAGCTTCAAAAACAGAAATGAGGTCAGTAGGTCAAAGTCAGCCAAGGTCATAATTGAAATATGCATGCAAATCATCAAGTTCAAATGCCATTGCAGTAGCTTCAAAATCGAGACAGTAGGTCAAGGTCATGGTCAGCCAATGTCAAAGTTGAATTATACAAGCACAACTGTATTACATGTTCTAAATTGCATTAACGTAGCCTCAAAAACAGAACTGGGGCAATATAAAGGGAAGGTCCGTGGAAAAATCTCGGCTTTTGGCCTCGATCTTTTCCACAGACCTCCCCTTTATACACGTATGGCCCCGGTACATAAAATGTAAAAAGTTATTTGCCAATAACACCTCGTTTCCTATCCTATAACTATAACTACTATCGCTTTACTGCATGTTGTAAACAGTGAAAAATATATGTTGCATAGTTCTTTGAACTCTGATTCAAAATAGGCATGCTTATACAAGTAAAACCTACATAAAAAATGTAATTACAGCCTCTTTCTGGGAGATTTCTGGAAAATTATAAGGAAATTTGATAGGTAGAAAAAACTACTTTCATTTTTGAAAAAGCAAAATAGAATGTATTAATTTTTAGTTAAAATCAAATTTTCTACACAATATTGTTAACATTCGATGCAGTACGTCATACTTTTTCTTTCTGAGAAGAAGCCCGTTACATTTCCAGATTTAAAGAAAATTCGATTTGATCTTAGTAATGGACTTTTAACAAATCACTTATTTATAATAGCAATTTGCCTTTTAATTTTACATATTATACAAGCTCAATTACCAAATTACTTATACTACATACAAGAATCTCTTTCTTTGCTCCCAAACGATGATTTACACAAACAGAATTGAATTTCTTTTGTTATCGTAACTGTCAAAATTCTTGGAAATGTTGAGTAAGATATTGTAATTATTCTCACAGGACAAAGACATAGTGTTGGAGGCTTTTGAGCAAGTTCTTGAAATGTGTCTGGACATGAAGAAAGAATCTAAGGAGGCTAGGAATAGGTATGGTGTTATTTCCGACAAATTAGAACTTGCAATAATAATTAAAAATCGGCTCAAACAGTCAAAAAGTTTGGGATATTATCTTCTAGTTTAAACATAATTTATTGCCAATAATATACATAGCAAATGGTTTTGGCCACAAGTGCTTGCCACATTATAAAACGGCCCTCCCCAATATGTAATAATTACAAAGAAGCATTGTGGCTACATA
>JAUMHA010370046.1:0-13397 GCA_032359765.1 Saxidomus gigantea | reverse complement strand
TGGTTGAGTATTCGAAGACCGTATGGCGAAAACTGAATAAAGTATAATACTATTTCCTTACTTATCACGTTGAAATTAGATTGCCTGATAATAGTGGCGTTATCGATTTGTATCTATACATCAATGTTCAGCCTTTGGCACAAACCTGATTGATACAAGGTGTATTCGAACTAAACTAATAAAAATGAGAAATTAAGAAATTGAAAGATTAATGTCTACATGTTTGAACTTAATGTAACACTAAAGTATGCCCAGTGCACTAGTTCTGCCTATCAAAATTTTAAATACCGTTACTTTCCTTTCTATTTTATCTTATTTTGTTTTATAGATGATCGCTGTCAAGCATACCATCCGGGTACACTGGAGTTGAAAATGTCGTTACACAAGTTGGATGTTTAGAAGGTGTCCAAAGGGACATGCCCTGTGAAGCAAATACATGCCATATGAAACAACAGAAACAGGAGAAATCGCCAGAGTGTGATTGCATCAAGTGACCGTGTCAAGGCCAAGAAGACTCAAAAAAAAACATTACACTAGATGAATGCGATTGGCAGATGCTAAGTAATGAACAACCTCTTTTCTAGCGGTAATAACTATGTACTCGATCCTTGCTATCTGGACGGAACCGCATCATCACTATATCTAGACATCACTGATATCTAGACATGGCAAAACACGACAAAGTTCGTTTTTAAACAAAATAGTAATTAAAAGAGTAACTTTCAATAGAGTCTTACAAGAACAGTAAGATCGTTGCTAATAGCAGCTATAAAACACAACACATATAATAAAACAGATCGAACAGATACAGGTCTATGTTAAAAACTTCTTTCATCTCTAAAAAAAAAATCAGTAGAATTGTTTTATATGGTTTATATCGTAAATGATAAAATAGAAATTAACGATTGAACGATGTTTTTAATAGAAATCTAGAGCAATTAATTCTTTGATAGTTCACTGGGTTCTCAAAAAAAATGTTGACATTATCAAATTATAAAACAAAGTTTCACCATTGAATGTTGTTTTATTTTACTTTCGCAAAGTCTTACACGAAAATGTTTATACTAGATGATAACGGTTAATTTCCCTAATAGCACCACAGGTTCCCGCAGTATGTATATAGTCAGGAACGTATAATATACATCTCCGGTTAAAAAACAAAATGGCGGACGAGGGAGGCACTCATAATCCATAAATTCAGCGGCGACCAATCCCGTTGATTCTACGTTCCTGATATAGTTTTTCTTGAGCTTCGTTTTACAACGACGTTGGTCTGGGCTATTTCCCGTCTATTTTCATCGATTGTAACTATATATATAACTTCTACGTAAAATTCCCGATATGCGGTCAGGTTTAAGAATGATTCAATGTTTGTGGTTAAAACAAGGTATCAAGTTGCATTCCTTCAGAAAACTTATTGTGTGAGCAACCATGTCTGACGGGACAGTTAAAAATAGCTTTATTCTATCATATGATCTCTCCATTTCACTCGATACGCTTCGGACAGCTACGTTGTGTAGTCTCAAAACTGTGAACATTTGTATTATCATAGGCACTTGGTTTCAAATCAATAAATAGTTTTTTTCTTTCCCGCACAATCTCATGTACATACTAAAACACAGTATGTAAGAAAGATTGTGCGGGAAAGAAAAAGCAGAAAATGAGTTGATTTGAAACCAAATGCCTAATGTGTATTAAATATCTCTTCATAATGCCCCACACCTTCCGTGACAGTAATATGGGCAGTGTTAACGCCGAGTGTTGATGACAGTAAACTAAAATTTGAAAAAGAGTATTGAATAAACAACAGATTTAACATGGCTGTACAGTATAGGTGTACCTGGTTAGTAAGTAGGTGTACCAGGATCTCGGGGAATGGGGTCCATTCAGTAATTTCGAAAAGTAGCAACTGCTTTTCATTATCATAAGCGCTTGTACGTTTTACATGTCCAGTGAATTCAATATATTTGCTAATAAAGCTGATATTAGCCGATTTGTACGTTTACGAAGCCGATATACCTGTGTAATGCCGTGACCCAGGAACGTATATTCTACGTTCCTGCGTGACCCAAAACGAATAGGACAGTCTCCAACTTTCGATTTCAGTACTTTGTGTTTAATACTATAAACCATATTAGAAAAACGAAAACTGTCTAAAATCTGCTCGTTCGTTTTCTTGGAAAAACATTATGGAAACCAAACGAAAATATAAATTCTAACTTACATGTCTGTCTGTCTGCTGACTTCTTTTCCTTCCATTTTCTGTTAACACTTTGGGCGGATGTGACGTTGCTTACAGAAAATTTATAAAGTCGGCGCAGCCGTATTAAAAATATTTTAAGCCAATGAAATGTCATATTTCTTTTTATCGACATTAACTGTGAGATATTATCCAATCAAAAGGTACCTCACAAATGTATTCTCAATTATTTGTTGACGTACACTCTGTTCACGCTTTGTACGCTAACCAACCAGTTAATATGAATAACTTGAAACCCGATCCTTGACTACAAAAAAGTTGTATGTGTACATAATAAGGGATATATACAATGTATGCATAAGCCAAGTCACAAATTCAATGACAATTTTGTAAATACACGTAGATTCAATAATAGGACAAATAATGCAAGATCTTTATCAGATTCGTTTAAGCGATGACACTTGTTAAACATTAATGAAATTGGTCCATAATGCCACAAAGTTTCATAAAAAAACCTTGACATTTGTGTCATTTTCGACGTCCACATAGTAGCTTCTGGTATATTTTTACGTAAAATAATGGATCGGGTAGAACTTTCATATACTTTCATTAAACATGAACTCTTTTACTGTCAGATATATTCCAACAATGAATAAGTAGCATTATAAGCTAGAAAGTTGGACTAAGCAGCCGAATACAGTTTTACAACATTAGAAAATAATGAAATAAAGTATAAACAAACAAAATCGAAATAAAAATGCAGAGGAAATCAGGTTTTTCAGTTAATTGCTCTTGGTTTAAGGGATATTCTTTCTTTCTCATGTCTCCTTGTCTGCGAGGTAGTCGCTCTTCTATTCTGAATGTTTGTCTCATTTCGGTATTTTCAAACAATGTTTTCGTTTTAAAAGAGCTAGAAAACAGCTCGCTTGGTTTTTGGTATGATCTGGAAAAGGGAGAAAGGACTGAGTAAAGATAACTGACTATCAGACAATGATATATTTTATATAATCTTGAATTTTCAGCATATAGAAGTTTACTAGTGTATAAATAATGGTGCTCAAAGGAGACTTGATACTAGTAACGCTCAAATTTCCTCTCAGTGTCCTCCATATTTGTATTTTTTAAGAATAAGTTATAGTCAGTATAAGTGAAAGGGCCAAAATGTAACGATGTGTACTCTTACATCTATGAAACAAGGCCAAGTTTGGTTTTATATCAATGTCCCTAATGACTATGTGCAGTCAATAGTTTTCAGGATGCAATTCAAACAAAAAGAATCAAACGGGAATAATTCCCCCTAGCCTTCTGTAGTTCCTGCCAATGTCTGCAATCCAAAAGTGAAGGTTCACGTTATTGGTATTTATACTTATAAGTTATATGTTCAAGAAGAATGCTACATAGTGAGATTATTAGAAAACGGATTCCTCCTCTGCCATAGGACAATTTATCACAGAACATTATGTAAAAGGTTTTAGAAGACTGTTACCATAAATTGAAAATTGAACTTTCAGTAGACCGTTATCTGAAATTGGATACCAAGTAAGGTTCATTTTTGGATTGTATACATTGACAGGACCTTAAAACTTCTAACGTCATTTGAAGACCTATTCACATTTGTTACATTTTGTTTGGTCTGAATCTTAATATATATATAAACAGGATTCTTTGAATTTACATGTAGAACATTGAGACCTTCCTAATCTGTACTCTTCTAATACGGAAAACGGTCTAAAATATTCAAGCTTAATTTTTTATCAATTGTTCTGTTAAGTTAAACATGATGACATACGGATGTATTCACTTTGGGTCAGACATGGATGTAAATATACCGAGAACCTTTCTAATCTGAACATGTTTGCAATCCCGCAACCATGTTAAGTACTTTATGTCATTTCATAATAACGGCGAGTTAAGGACTAAAATACCTGTTTTGTACGACTGGTTTCTATAAGTTAGCTTCCATACACCAATCGGCGTTTATCAGTAGTTTGCTTTCAATGGAACGAAAATGCTGAAAGCCTGTTGTCTAAGGTTTTGGAAATGTTTGCATTTTTTATGTTGTTTTTATATTAAAATCATGTCGTAATACAAGCTCGCTGAGGGTAGCAGGCATAACGGGACGTAATTCAGTTATAAGGTCTACTTTTCCGGGGTCGCGGCAAGGTTAAAAGTATCGGTTGCCGCTTTTCCTATATGGCCTAAATACACAGAAGCTATATGTGATGTTACTAGGGTGAAAACCAGAATTTGAAAAAAGAGTTTCAATTATTTTTTTCTGTATTTCTACGAGTTGCTGTTGTATTAAAATGTATAATGATCATCTGGGAATGAGCTGACAGGGTCCAAGCCCCGAGTATCTGTGCCTAAATATGGTCGCTGGCGAAAGATGTACGCTTAAATGCTTAAACGAAATGGTCGGATATAACCAACCTGTTGAATTATAAATATTTAATAACCATACATTTATAATTCGTGTAAAAATAACACTTTTCTTACTTGATTACATTAAAAAAAATGTGACATGTATCGTGTTTGCTGTTTTGCCTTTTAAGAATCATTGTGACCTGTGTTCTTGAGTTATGCAAAGTAGGCTAATGTTTTTTTTTAAGTACGTCTAGAATAGTTTTACAGTGACGCATCTCTATTGTGTTAATCATTGTAAAGGTTTTAATGTTATCGTGAACGCATGATCTACCTAGACCGGCAATAGTTTTAAACTTTTGTGTTACGCCAAAGTCACACTATCCTAACTTTGCTGTAAAATTACAACGCGGTTAAATATTAACAGTCAGTGCTAAATGAATTAACAACGAGTAAAAATAAAACTGGTTCCGCTGGGGCTCGAACCCAGGACCTCTCGCGTGTGAAGCGAGCGTGATAACCACTACACTACGGAACCCGTTACATTTTATCCTGTTGATTTAAGCGAACCTAGTCAGATAAACGCTTGTTTAAAGGGAGATTACACAGTTATACCAACACGAGCTCCGACTGTAATACAGTCATAAATATTTTAATCTTAATCTAGTACACTCAGTTTATACTAAAATCAATATCTTCTACACCCGCTACTCTAGATCTAGCACTAGTAGGCCACGGTCGTATTTTCTATAATTATCTCGTCACTGCAGTAGGCCTACCCGGTTGATGGTAAAACATAAAACTGAATATCCATATAAGTTAACATCTTGTTCGCTTCCTATGTGAACGTAAAAATGACTAAATGAATAAAGCCAGCCAAAGCACAATCCATACGAAGAGCTCATACAACGATCACTGGAATCCCAATTTGCAAATTCATCTGTGTTATTGTAGTACAGGGATCTTATTTTGTTACAAAGTTAAGCTTTCTTACATTTAGCCACTTTTCTAATTCCTTAAATCAACTTGTTTGTGTCTCTGACAAACATAACTTTATTCAACAAAATATTCGAAATCGGATACTTTCCTGAACTAAACACAAATCAAAGCACTAAGAGTACTGACAGCAAGTTGTTCACAGAAGATTTCTAAGCATTATTATGAGTATGGTCTAAATCGCCTTTTTGGCTACTAACATGTTTCCTTGTTCACCCGTTATATAATAAAAGAACAATTAAGGTTAAACGGTTCTATAGCATGTACTGAACTCCAGTTCCGAGTCTGAAAACAAAGTAAATTTCAGAATTTATATATTTCATCAAATCTGCGGAAGGAACATTGTTTTCTGTAACGCTTTCAAATGCGGGAGCGGATCATTTCTCTGACATGAACAACATTTGGTACCGTTACCGTAAAAATAGCTATTTATAGCTGTTTATAAGTTTTGCGGTTCAAATATTTTCTTGATATTTTTCTCAGTCAGGTAACGGGAGAGCTCTCAAATCCATTTTCATGTTCGTATTGTGAATCTTAACATCTACTTGTATTCCTTTGGCCGAGGTTGAAGCCTAAGAAGAACTGATTTGCTGGAAAGCCTCTGGCGATTGAGATCGTCAGGGATTGTCGTAGTGTTATTCAGAATTCACATTACGTGAAAATCGTGAATTTGTGCATATATCTAATTACATGTATATGTACATGTATGCATCATGTTTGTTTTAACTATGTTTGTACATCTGTGATATACAGAAATCCATCCATCCACCCATCTATGCTTATTTCTGACCTTCTCCGTAACAATTTTTCATTTAAATTTTGTTTGTACTATGATGTCGACCACTGATGTATTATGCATTTTGTATGTACAATGTAATCATCGGCTTTTGATTAGATTGTCTAGTCTGGTCTGGTCTTCAAACTTTTATACGATAACAGAGTGAAGCAGACGGCACAGTTTTATTTAAAATATTGTATGATAGTAAATAAAATGCAGACGACTTTAAACTTAATCTTCCGTTTATAACTGTACTTGCTGCGTCCCTATATCATAAATGTTGGCTACATTTGTATTTTGGACACACATGAAATAATGACAGTTAAAATATCAGAGTTATACTTGTCATAGATTATTAGATTCGTCACTGAATTACTATAAAACAGCAATTACTACTATAGTATCACTTTTCGTTGTGGGAATTTTTTTAGATTTTCTTATACATTCTGCAGTTATTGTGATTTGCTTATCATAAATTGGATTGTTAATTGTTTTAAACAGGCGATATAGTATCTCTGTATCTCTGATAAGATGATCATTTTCAGTTTAATTAAAAGTTTCATTGTATTAAAACAGGGAAACTACCTTTAAACAGAACTATTTGGCTTTAACCGGTTATTTTAAATTTTCACCATAAAAGCCTACCTCGATCAATACCAGCTCATTTAAAATTGACAAGTTGAAATTGTATATTGTATAAAAGTAGACAGCAGACGAAATATCTTTTCAACGCTACAGTGAGTTCAAATCAGGTATAGTAAATTTAAATTTATCAAAATGATTCATGAAATTTCAAGGCCAAGCTTGTTTACAATTTGAAATCAAGAAACAAGCAATTAAATAGTAATCCGTGAAGTTCGAGTGTTTTATGTTTAAATACTCTAAATTTCACTAAGAATTTGAAATATAGGAACCTGTTTCCCTGCCCCACTGGCACAGGCACTGGGTTATCTGGGTCATAAAGTATGGCTCTATCGGGCTGGCATAAATTGGGCAATGTTGGTATCACTTCTCATAAGTCCATAACTCCTGTGTTTCTGGAGCTATTCAACTGACATTCAATGAGCACCAACTATATACAGTTATTGACAATTTCAAAACGTTTTATTGAAATTGCTTACCAATGTAAGATAAAGCTCCGGAATAAACAACTAAAGAAAAGCACGGACGAACGATCAGACCCAAATACAAAACCCCCCGTAATAACAGTGGACAGAGTTCTAGATGTATAACAACCAGCTGAGAGCACATTAGAAAATAATTTATTATAAATTATTCATTTACAGTTTGATGCTATGTCTGACTATTTAGCTATGGATTTATCTACAGGTAGAAATGGCAACAAAAACATGGAATGTACTGTCACAGGGTATTCATAGAAGGCTTTATTCCCGTTTGTTTCTCTTCATCATGCTGACAAAACTGTTACTTATGATGAAATCCAGTATTTCAAACACTGTCATCACACTGGCACCAATGAAGAGTCCAATGGAACCGCCAATATCACCTGAAGTACATAAAACAGATTCTGACGCTGTTACATGTTTAAAGAGGGCTTCTCCGTTTGTAGAACTTGGCATAGTTGTTGATTGAATGTAAAAGTGTCTAATGACTTCATGAATATGCAGACTCCAATCTTCTGAACACCAGTTTAGGCACAACACATGGTTCAAACGTGTAAGTGTTAAATACAAAGACAACCAATCGATAGAAAAAAAATTGACTAACATGGATTAAAGAAATCAATTATATACGGCATATGTAACCTAAACAATGCCACGTTTCAAGCAATAACGAAGTTTTCCGATGATTTGAAAAGCATTAATATCGTAGCAAAATGAAAAAGAAGAATTTAAAGGAATCTGCGTTTCTGATTCTGAAAATTGCGGGCTAATTAGATGAAAATCTAAAAAGAACTTACATAAAAGTGCGATGGCATCATAGGCTCTTTGTTGCTCTATTTCTTCATGACGTAGTTCTTTATAGTAAATGTCCAGCTGCAAGAAATTTTCTCTGAAAAAAATTACAATCTAAATGTTAAATCATTAATAATTGTGGTTGGTACCGAAACATACGTAACAATTTTAAGCTGATCTACGCTAGTAGTTACTGTATAGACAGCAAATACAAATAATTATAATGAAATGAAATGTTATGGTGTAATTTAATATAATCTATAGCATGGTGTGTATAATGTCTCTGAAATTCCTCGACCGTTTATTATTTTTAATAGCTAATACATTTATAGTATGAAGAAGACCGATGCACGCTTTCATTTAAATAGAATGATTACACGTAAAAACATTAAACTTCTTTTCACAACGTTCAAAACGTTAACAGAACTACAGTACAGTAATACTGTTATTTTGCTAAACAATCTTGAATACAAATTCTTGCGTCTATGGTATTAACTGGTAAGTTACAAATGTGCCCAAGATAGAATTCAACATTGGCAGAAAAAACGACATAACATGCTTGCAGTTTACCGTATAAACGCGTCTCCCATTTCGTTTCCGCGTAGAAACTCTTGGAGCTCCTCTGTTAACATCTCAATGGCTTTGACAAAAACATTATCCGTATTCTGCAATATGTTTCTCAGATCGTTGTCGTCTTTCAGAGTTTTAACCATCAAGTCCAGATTTGCGCTAACATATGTGAAGTTTTGTAGAAAGTCTTCCATGTTTTTGTATTCGTAATATTCAATGCTATCAACGTCTTCTAAAATTGTTTTCCATATTTTTAAACTTGCTGATTTTATTTCCGTCCATTGCTCATAGATAAATTGGCCTTTTTGGCGTATTTCCGTGAAGAATAATGATAAAAGGTGCATATTGTTACTAACACCTTTCGATGTAAATATCTCAGCCAACTGTAGCTTTGTAACCGGAACATCTTGCGTTACATTGTCTATAAAATACTTCTCAGCTAACGTAATTCCGTTGTCTAAATCTGCTATAAGACCGCTCTGGATGATAGAAAGTGAGTTCTTCAGTGTTCGTAAAGCGCTATATTGTTCATCAACACTGCGATCGAAATCTCTCCCTAAACTTGAAAAATTCTGGATCCGCTCTTGTATAATGCGCAGGGGTCTATCGACGGACTCGAAGTAAAAAGTGCTTTTGCTGTGGAAGAAATCTTCGCATGCATCAATGAAGTGTGAGCTAATTTTATGCATCTTCAGGAAATCAGGAGAATCAGACGTGTTGTTATAAACTTTATCAGCGAATATTTCAAAGTTACGAGTCCATTTCAAGACACGATTTATATCTTTTCCAAGACGCTTTGAGTATCTTCTCGCGTAGGCATTGTGGTAAAGGGAGTCATTCAGCAAAGGCTTTGGCACAATCGCTTCGTTATCCGTCCGCGGAACATTTCTAAACTTATAGTTGAAAATTGGTTGTCCTGTTTCATAAGCTGTGTATATTTGTGTATAATTTTGATGAGCCCTGCCGGCGGTCTCTATTTTGCTTTGCAAGATGTTTTTCAAATATGTGTGTATTATGGCTGCACTACTTTTGTTCAAAATAACCGCATCATATGTCTGACGTAACAGAAGCTCAGTGCTGAACACGTGCTCATGAAATCCAAAGCACAGCAAATTTAAAGTCCTTTCTTCCATGGCATCGCGAGCGCGCATGAAATTCTTCTGGGTAGAATATTCTTGATATTCATAAATCATTTGCTTCCGGTTTAATGATGACGTCATATTTTCCCGCCATTCTCCGAGCAGTTTCATCTGGTTTTCCAAACGTCTTACAATATCAAACGCAAACATATGTTTTAGCTTTGTATAGTTCTCGATCGTTACCTGCACACTGTCTCGAAATTGATTCAGAGTTGCTGTATTCATTTTGGAAGTGATTTCTCTTGCTCTACGAAATCTGATAAATAGACTAAAACTTAAATAATTTCAAACAATCAACCTGTTTTATATTTTCACTGAAATAATACATTTAAACATTAGATCTACTATACATTGTATATGTATGATAGTATGTTCATGCATCCTCCATATTTGAGAAACACGCTTATGCTGGGTGCGATTGTAATCAAATGTAATTACAACACTTACAGTACAGTAGTCTACAATAAATAAATCTATAACAACTGAAAGAATGGTCACTAAATAAATGCATGTATATTGCATCAATTACCCGTAAAATCAGCGAAATAAAACATGTTGTAGTTTCGCCAAATTTTCAGCCACTTTTCGAAGGGTCTACACGATACTATCGTAACTGTATATAGAAATAAATGCAGATTAGACCGTTCCGCGTTGACCCCTCGTTTCCTTACCATTTTAGGCTGGATATCTGATCTTACTCTAGAAAGTCGTTATATTTACAATTTGTGTATGAAAGACAATTTTGTTTTCGATACACGTTCTTCAAAGATGCATTTATCTACTAGATTCTAATTAAACTGATAGTTGAAGGTTCTTCCCTATAAAAGGGGTCTGCAGAAATCTCAGATAGAATGACGATTTCACTGATGAAATTATGGTAGAGCTTGTTGCTCTATTAACTTTACTGTGGAGCAATGTTCACGTATACATATATGCCTTCTTGTCGTTTATGCATTTATGCCGTTTCGTCATAAAAACGAATTGTTCTTACTTTGTGCAAAATCATTGGAAAAAAACAACTGCTCTGTAACTATCTTCTTTTGATATAAAAAACGTTAGACAAGTTTCAAGGTACATTTTGACATCGAATAATTGTCAAATCCAAATTGACCATGGGAACTTTCATCATTGATATCTAGCCGATTTCGATATGTTTTCACATATTGTTTATGCTGTTTTCACTCACAATGATGAGTTTCCGTATTATGTAAACTTTTCATTTGTGTAGATTTATATCATAATTTTATCTTGTCGCCATATATTTGCCAATTTCTTCATTAAACATTTATAGCTATAGAGAACTTTACCAAGAAGAAACCTAAACATGCACCGAAAACAAAATTTTAACATGGCATCAAACGTGTGAACGGGATTGATGTTGAAAACATTGAGAACTTGCTGGTTTTTCAGTTCCTCACTTTCAGCCAGACCGAGAAGATTTCCTTTCACATTTGCCGACGTTGTAGCGTACGATATGGAGCTCTCGTATAATAGGTAGTAACAAGATGTCGACGTCACATTCCTCTACTGCTCTCTTTTGGATATATTCTGTAAGTTAATTAATTAACACAAACCCGATTAATTTTAAGAGCGGGTTTTTTTTTGGAAGAAACTTCTGACAGTAAGGACTAATGTACCCAAAAGTTATAAATAGCAAAGTGTGGAGGAGCCTTACTTATTCATGATTGATAAGTTAAACAATTTAGAGAGTGCTTCAAATTTACATGGGACTTTAACATGCATCATCAAAGCTTTAAATGCTTATACAGTATTTTGATCAAAGGTAAATGGCGTTTCTTCTCGATGATTTAACCGTATTTGGATTGTGATTACGTGCAGTCCTTGTGTTTTGCCGCAGTACACCAATTACACATATATTAATCATTCATACGCCATTCAATATAGTTCGATAAGAGTCAAGTCACTATATGTACAATTTATTTTATTTATTTATCCGCTAATAAGTTCACCCTCCATCAGTACTTTGATTTGAATATCGCCACGCCTCAAATCGACAATAGTACATGATATGATTGGACAGCTATTTTTAGGTTCTTAGACCTATCGGATATTCAACATAATTAACTTACCATAAGCTTCCAGGTAACAGTCGAAATACTGCTTGACTGTACAGACAGGCAGATTATCTGAAACATTGTATAAATGTCAGTTCTACACTATCGTGTTAAGGCAAGGGAGAAAACCAAACCATTTGTTACCGAAAGCTGGTTAATACATTTAATATACGTGCGTAGCATCTTATCATACAAATTGTGTTATGAATACGTTTATCATTTATTATAAAATAAGTGGAACAAGTACTCTTAAAATCAACTTAAAATCACCACTTAAAAGACGATAATTTTCATTTAACGTTGTTGATGTTATTTTGTGTGTTTATACTTTTGGTAAACTTGCTTTGTGGCTGAACAATTATACAATTTATAATATTGACAATAGAAAACAGTCAAACCTGTGAGCAAAGACCACTGTTGAGAAGCTACAAATACGGTCTTTGTTTACAGATGGTCTTTATTCACAGCTGTTTTACTATAGATGAATAGCGCATTGTGATCGCCCTGATGGTCTTTATTCACAGAGTGGTCTCTATTCGGATGTGGTCTTTAACACAAGTTTGACTGTATGTAACTTAACATCATGACGTAAACAAATCAAATCTCCAACCTTTTATATTTGGCATGTAGAAATTTCGGCATCCGCATTTGTTTCCTACAGTCTTGGTGACACATTCCAGCATACACATTTCCGGTGTATACCTGTCAGTGGAAATCAGGGACCGCTCCGCACAGTCCCCGTGGGGCTTAGGCAAATTGTTAATCTATAAAATAGTAATTAAATTTAAAATGTGAAATAGTAAAAAATATATATAAAAACATAAGATAGCTATTAAAAATAAAATTGTATAAAATTGTATAAAATAGAATAACATAGTTCAAAATAAATAAAAAAGATATAACATATGAATTAAAAACAAAATAGTATGAAATAGTATAAAATAAATATAGATGTAAAATAGTTATAAAAATAGGCAAAAGCTAATGTTCGTGTTTTGGAAAATATTTGGTGAAAAATACATGATACCTAACGTTGTAAAATGTTTAATGTTCTGGAGACACTGTCCCTATATTGATGAAATGTTACCAAATTAACGTTTCATGATTTCTATCCTGGAAACCTACGAAAACTTAGTCACGAATATATAATTTCATAATCAGCCACATTTGGGATTTATAATGTTATTACTTGTTGATCAAATGTTTTATTGTTACGTGACCGATGTATTTTGCTCATTCAAACATGCTCCAGTGCTATTTACTGCTAATGACAACCAATTCTACATGCAATTAGTGTAATATGATGATTACTTTAGTAAATGCCGTGAACGATTGCGACATATCTATAGTTAGTTTTGTTAC
>JAUMHA010370035.1:0-13398 GCA_032359765.1 Saxidomus gigantea | reverse complement strand
CCGACCATGTCTCCTTATGTTCGAAAGTTGACTGTTTCTTACGTAGGATAGGATTCCTCCCAGGAGCGATGGTTAGGTAAACTGCTAATTTATAATTAGACTTTAATACATGTTATACAATTAAAACGGGACAAACGACACCATTACTTAATATTTGCCGACTCTTTATTTCTAATAATAGATTGGGCCAAAACACCGACACCATCTGTATATTATATAATGTAAAGATTGATATAAATATGTTTTTTTTGTGAAATGAACTAGCGGTTGTTAAATCCAGTCTCATTGACCTATGCGCTTTCTACTTCTTTCATATTAACCCACAAATACAACTAAATACTTCATGAGTAGAAAGCACGTCTCTCTCGTTTATATACAATGTAAGGGTCATTATCGGTATATTTATAAGACTTAGTAGATTCTGCAGTTACTGTAGTAAAATCGCAATACTCATGCGTTTATTCTTATACGAGGGGAGGTCTCTACCCACGGGCATTTACAAAGCAATTGTATGTACGAGCGAAAACTACATTCAATTGTTAATAAATCGTTCGAACCATTTTCAAAGAAAAGTTAGATTGAGCATATGATATTCTAGTTATACATGAGAGGTGCTCGACGAACGTTTCTCCAAAGTTAAAATAACAGCGTTTTGTTGTAAAATTGGTGCAATGGTTGAAAATATTGAGGTTTTCGTGATGCACGATCGCCGAGTAACAGTGCAGGAGACAGCTGAAAGGTTTACTGTGGAAAGGCACTAGCACACAAAACTTTACATGAACATGACAAAGTCGAACATACTAATTGGGTAACCGTGTCAAAAATCATTTGTTTAATTTCAATCGGAAGGGAAATGCGTTTTTGAATCGCATTTTCACTGGTGATAACATATGACAAACTCAGACGTGGTGGTTCCATACCCCGAAAAAAGTTTTATATGTCCGTTTCCTCTGATAAGGTAATGTTAGTTGTAACTGAGGTGCACATGGAATCATTCTTACTCATTTTATACCAAAATGTAGAACTGTTACTGCTAAAAACCATTCGAAAATTATTCTTAAAACACTTATAAATAAGCAAAATCTCTTATCCAAGACAACTTCACCAACCACACCGATTCGTATAAAGTAGCAGATCTCAAAACTTAGAATGGCAATTATTTTTGCACCCAACCTATGTCCCTGACCTTTCCTGCAGTTTCTTTTATTTGTTTCCAGAACTGACAAAATGCTTTCTTGAACCAAATACGAGTCTTAACCCGCGCTGATTTCAGATATTATACAGTATCTGAGACATAGGTCTAGCAGAAGAAATACAAAAGCTCCCACAGAAATGGCTAAAGAGCATAGATACAGATGAAGAATACTTCGAAAGAGAGTTAAAAACAGTTTTTGCAAGATATTTGATACTTTCCGAAAAGTTCCAATTGTCAACATATTTACCGACCGCCCCTGTAAAGTATGACCGAATTTGCTCTTCATCGGCAAAACTTGCAAATGTTAATGATTCACAGTATAATTTCAATTCGGTAATTTATTTCAGAGATATACTACATGTTCCAGGCAGTTGTAAATGCCGCTGTACCAGACAACCTCAATCAAATAAGACCAGTCCAAAACCTTAAATCTGGAAGAACACAGGTATTCGGCTTGGAGCATTATTATTTTCTATAAAGCTAGAGAGACTTGTAACGGTATTGTTGATTAGTAAAGCGGACCACTCTCAAATATTGACCGACACATTTTTGTCACGATCTTACAGTTTCATGCGCTATGATATGTAGCAGCATATCTCGTGTTTTCGGACTATCTATTCGGGTTCCTCGAGTTAAAAATACACGCATGCTAAGTGGCATAACATCAACTCTATCGCTATATCCTGAAAATGTGCGGTGGGCGTCGCATTGTCTTTTCCTGAAATAAGGTCATTTTCAACACATATCACTTTAGTTTGACTGTTTGAAACAAAACCCTCTTTTAATTTTTTCATTATTTTCTATGACCATTGATAAAGTGTTGCCTAAGAATGCAACTTATTATATTCTGCTCATAATCTCTATTATTGTCCGCCATCTTGAGACCTGGTCAACATGTGATCAACTTTAATGGTTACACGAGTTGAGTAGGTCAGAAAAAATGCGCATGCCCTTTGGTCTAACACTACATGTTTTTGAACTCTCTTTACTCAATTAACCGGGGTAGCTAGACATGTGTTTGGTTGACCATTTACAATCACACCAAGTTACAATGATTTATCATCGTTCAAATACACAGTACAGTTTTAAAGTAAGTTGAAATAATACAAGCCCTAGGATTACTTAAAACATTGCAGTATAAATATAGCCCTGGTTAAAAACGATTTTTAGCTCTGAAAACTTCAGTAGCTACCAAGGTTGTAAGATGCTGAAAGTTATACATTATATGTTTAATTTTATTTCAGTCATTCATCTTTCTTTCCTTTAAGTTCGTGTAAGATTAGTCTAGGACTACATGGAACGTATGGTCGATTGCCTGCATAATATATTGATACTTGAGCCTGTTAGAGATTATGGTACGATATTTTCTGGTTTCCGTACGGATGTTGTCTTTTATACCCTAGGTTGGCGACATGCTCTCGGTAATCGGCCAGAACATAAGTGTTAACAACTCGGTGATATCACCGGTAGAGAGAGCCTACCTGTACATGAGAATGCAGCAAAAACTGAGATATCAAACAGATGGAAAGAAAAAGGCGGTATAATTGTATATTTTTTATCAATTAAATAAATTATTTGATTAAACGTAAGTCAACAATAGGCTCAAATAATTATATATGATTATATTATACAAACGGCAAACAAACATTTTAATTCTGACTGGAGGTGATTCTATCGTTACGGCCAAGCTATGTCGTGATCAACTTGTTCATCAGTACACTCCTATCATGATTTTCACTTTTCGCTATTCAGTCAGTAAATTTTCAGTGAGCACCCATTTTTTAAAAAATGGTGGTACTGTCAAAATTGAAAGACGAACAAGTCCATTTGTAAAAGCTAAGCAGGATATTGGTTTATAATTATTTTGTAATACAGTAAACTCCGTATATAACGACTCTGGTAATAGCAAAATTCCGGATAAATAATAAGGAACAAAATTTATTGGCCAGTTGTTCTTCACTACTTTATGTAATTAAATTGCTAAAAGTATATAGCATACTCCGGATATAAAAACAAATTTGAATGGCCCGTTTTGTATATCCGCCAATTATCTTGCTTCTGTGTACCGTGAATGATTTATCTCTATTTAATAATAGAATATACCACTAGGAATCACCGGCATCATTTAAGCCTCCTTCCTACAAATAGTTAAAAAAGTCTTACATTGCTAAATGTTATAAAAGTAAATCGCCTTTCCATATTCAAAAACAAAAGCATAACAATTGTTTACATGTTTACTGTCAACATTTTGCAGTCAAAAGAAGCATCAAAGATGGCGGTCAAACTAGCAAAGAATATCCAGGACAAACTGAAAGTATGTCAAACATGTAGCAATGAAGGTAGTAACAAAACTAAACAGTTAGTAAAAAAGAATTCCGTAAAAGAAATGAAGAATGAAAGTGTGGCCACGCAAACATCTACCTTTCGTCTCGATGGTCTCCAGGAATCACTAGGAAATGAGAGCACTGGATCTGAGTCCGTGTCTGTGTCAGTAAGTAGTCAAATCACCATGACGGCTTCATAGAATTTTAAAAGGAAGTTCTAGCGGTTGCTGCATTATCAGGTATCGTCACCATTCAGAGCTTAGTTTTTAACGTTACTTTATGAAAATGCCATTGATTGTTTTGAGAAATAAGTTTAAACAAAGACAGCAAGTTGTGACAATGATTTTTTGTACTAATGTATACTTTCTTGCTTTAAAAGTTATGTTGTGCTACTGACTTTTATGCATTTGTTAACAGGCTTATGAATTCACGGAGAATGTGTTCATGTATGATGAAGATGGTACTTCGAGCTATGTTACGTCAAACGTTCTACGTATAGATGCTCAAACGCCAGAAAAACGCTTTAGCCCTGGATTCATGACGTTTCAACAAAATGCTCAAACCCCAGACGCAGAAACTATTACACCGTATATTGAAGAGGACGACGCTTCGGAATTCATGTACCACCAGTTTTTATATCAGAAAGCCACAGACTATGTGTGTATTATAATTCTACCAATCGGTACCTACAATTTTACAGACTACGATATGTACATTAAATTTACTGGACCACCGTCTTTAATTGACAGCAATTTGCGTCGAAACATTAAAGAGGATGAGAACTGGCAGATTTGCATACAACCTGAGAAAATGAGAGGCCATATTGGAATAAATTATCTTGGTATTCGTCTTCCAGGGTCTAGTAAGTTTTCGTTTAGTTTCAAGGAATATCAGTTTAAACTTCACATTTAGTTTTACCCCCTAGAACACAAAGTGTAAGGGGGGTACACTGGATTAAGCTTGTCTATCCGTCCGTCCGTCAGTCCGTTTGTAGACGAAATCTTGTGGACAGTAAATCTAAAAAAATACTTGTCACAATTTAATGATATATTACAGAAGTGCTAAGTACCATGTCTAGTTGTGCATAGTGTCACATGTCAAGGTCACAGGGGTAAGAGATAAACAATTTTAGTGCGCTCTTAATCTCTTAAACCTCTGGTCACAATTCAATGATATTTCACAGAAGTGATAAGTTCATGCATAGTTGCACCTGGTCCATATTTTGGGTCACTAGGTCAAGGTCACAAGAGCTCGACATAATACAATCTTGTGCGCTCTTTTATCACCAAAAACCCTGGTCAGAATAAAATGATACTTCACATAAGTGATCAGTACAATGCCTTTAGTTGTTCAGGTCCAATAATAAAGCATCGAGTGTTACCTAAATTTATTATTATTATACTGTGTCAGTTTGGTGTTCGGTGGGTATTCATCACATGCAGTAATTGTTCTAGTTTTGATTTATTTCATACGCTTTTACAAGTAATTAATCAACATTTCTACGAAACCTTCCGGGTCTCAAACATAAGTTCAGGTTCCAGCAGGGTGTGGATATTATCATTTCGTTTTGAAATAGATAATTATGCAAAAGGCTTGAACACATACACGTATATTAACACTTAACATTTTATGCTAACTTATGAAAGACTTTGGTATATCAGTGATATATAGAGAGAGTGATAATATAGAAATCATATCAGTCACATTTTTGGTGATAAAAGTATGCCGGAACTCCTTTTTTGCATACATATGTAATTAAGCTTTTGTTTTAATAGTAATGTAAAATGTTTTGAGTGAATACAGTTATATGTCAACTCAAAGTGATATAATTTTTACATTTTAACTCGCGCGTCCCGCTCGTGAATATATTACAATTGTTACAGTACCACTTCTCGATGAGATATATTCCATATCCACTCAAAACAAAGAGATATCCTCTATTTATAAGAGTCCAAAAGGGGTGAGTTAAGATAAGCTTTATCGATGTATTACTCGACAAATTAATAGTATACGATATTCAGTCGTCACTGTCATGTTAATGATCCTTTTAAAAGTTAATTCTCAATATACAGAAAAGAGTACTTCATACAATTTTACGTTGATCACTGTTGGCTGTTTGACATGGGAAGAGGAAGCTGAAAAGTGGCATACAGACAAATGCACTGTGAGTAACAAATCATTCGTAATTATTTCTTTGATATGCAGATGCTGTAAAACAGTTTTATACATGCTGGTTAATTCTTATTAGAGCAAAATTGTCTCGCGAGTTTTTTTTCACTTAATCACACTAATATAGCAAGACAATAAAAAAGGGAACAGTCTTAGTTAGATTTATCTATCATGTGACCTTTAATTGCAGTTGGAGTGGTATCCTCAGGATAATAAGATATCTTGTTTATGTGAAGAGATTACGGATATGGTATTTGCAAACTCCTTCTTCGTGGCACCAAATTCCATTGACTTTTCATCTGTCTTTTTAAAATTCTCTCCGCTGAACCAAGCTGCTGTATTGGGAACTTTATGTGGCATAGCGATCATTTACATTATTGCTGTGGTTTTACTTATCCGACTGGATAGACGGGATCAATTAAAGGTAGATGATTATTGATCAATTTTCATTTTCCGTTTTAAGCATATGTAGGTTTATTATTCGGTGTGGAACATTTTGTTTTTTTGGAGAAACAGAATTATAGTGATGGTATTACCATCATTGTTTTCAGGTAATGAATTATGAAATTTATAATTTCTGAAACTTAAGTATTTATCATGTTTATGAATTGCCAATTTTATTGATTTAGCACGATTTTAGTATCTTCAAATGCTACTTTATAGCATGTTGCAGTTTGCCTAATATATACACATGTATACTTATTGGTAAATTATCATAAACACCTACCTTTTCAGTGGGGCATAACTCCCCTTCGGGACAATTTAATCAATGACAATAACTATTACATCATCAAAGTGTGCACTGGAATGCGTCGAGGGGCAGGTACAAGATCTAGAATTGCATTTGTTTTAACCGGAGACAAGGGAGATACAGGACCTAGAGAACTGTTTGATGGCATAAGAACGGTAAACATAGCATACAATATTGTTTTTTGCCATTCAAGATCTGTTTGGTTACTACTGGGCTTTCCACTGGATCAAGCTATAGATACAATGTACCGATCTATCACAATTTCGTCTTACTGAAACCTTTCGTTGAATGTAGACCCTATAGCCTTTCATTACCAACTAATATTAAAAAAGTTGCAAAATCAAGATTGAAGCAATGGTGTCTATGATGGACATTTTATATTATACGCGATAGGGCGTAGGGGTAAGTTCTACTTTATCCTTGCAAAACTGCATCACCCGTTACCCTTAAAGTGATATTAATAATCCACTTTGTAGGACAGTGTGATACTTATGGCGGTAGTACATAATTGTTACATAACATATGAGACTCCGTTGCACGATTCTCATTCTTTTGTATTGCCAGGAGTTCAGTACAGGAAGTATAATGTCGTTCTTCATGGCAACTAAAAAACATCTTGGCCTGATAGAGCATCTTTACATTTGGCATGACAGTAGTGGAGAGGGTGACTACGACTCTTGGTACCCAAACCAAGTCGTCATTTATGACATTGCGAAACGACTCACGTATGTTTGTTATCGTTATAAATAGTAACACTGTTTAATCCGATAAATAGGTTTTAAATCTATCTCAGTAGAAATAATATCTTTTGGAATAGTTCATATCGTCATATATATAGTATTGTAAAAAAGTCACGAATTAAATAATTGGTTTTTATGTTTTGGCCATGTAGATTAACTTTCATTGACGTTTCTTTAAACAGTTTGATATTACCATAGTTGGTTTTAATTGATGATTTAATACGAATTTACCAGATACTTGTCTGCATAATTTTTTTTTAATTCTCCGTCTAGTAGTTTAGTATTGGGCAACAGTCTCTAACATTGAAACATTTGTTTGAATCCTATGAGAAATGTCTTTTTTGTGAAACAATTCGTATTTGTCAGATATATATGTGACATAAAACGTAATGATATACAATCGATCTTATGTTACTATATAACTGAAATAAATTCAGACTTACATGTAGTAAATAAAATGAATTACTTAAAGTAATATATCCGTTCAAAGTGACCGTCATAGTTTTAAATAAAACATTAATAAATGATTTATACTCCTAGAATAATAAACTTTGCCATAGTTATAACCAAAAAAAATCACGATATGTATAACAGTTTTATTCAGACTGATTATAGAGGAAATTTATATAAATCTATCTTAGTAAAAAAAATCCACCTTTTCGGTTAATATGTATATCTTAGTTTGTATCTGTCAATAATAGAAATAACTTGGTAACACTTATTTTTCATACGTTTTTAAAGCATATACTGTGTTTTCAGCACCATTCTTACCTATGACCCAATGTGGTCATTTTGATAGGTAATATATCTTTAAAGAATATGCGTTATCATTATAGTGAGTTGTAAGGTAAAGTACCCAGTGTCATTATATTCTAAAATTGCGCCTACACCCGATACGTGTTATTTTTTTTAAATAACTACATGCATATCAGTTTGGTAGTATCAAGGCTGAATTTAGAAAAGGTGACTAATTAAGGTTTTTTTATGAAAAGGATACTAATTTATATTAATGATTTTCATATTTCAGATATACATTTGTTTTGGAACGCTGGCTTTCTTTAGAAACAACCGTAGATGCGAATGTCTCATCAACTCCACAGAATGTTTCAGTTCCGTTTGAGTCCCGATTCTTTTACCAAACAAGAGACAGGTTGTCCGAGAGTCATATGTGGGTCTCCATTTTATACAGGCCGCAGATCAGTACATTTACGCGAGTTCAGAGAGCGTCATGTGCCCTTGTGTATATATTTCTAACAATGATTGCAAACGCTATGTACTTCAACCCAGAACCTGAATATGTGTCGACGCCATTAGTTCAAATTGGACCATTGCGTTTTACGTCACAGCAGGTGCGTAAAATGTTTCCGATTTTGAATGACTTGTAACGCAAACGACAACAAATCATAATGTAATTATAGTCATGTTTTAAATGTGTTCACTTGCATTTGAGTAGGGTTAATCTTCGTTCTTTTTTATAAAGGTTTAAGTTTAGCTTCATGATAATTCCCAACCATTTGCACATATCATTCAATTCAAGTTCAGTTTGAGCAGTTGACAGATCGCTCTCTTGTGCTCTTGTGAAAAAATATTATCTCTTTATAGGATTATAATTTATAGGTAGTCATGACAACGCATATGACTATACTTCTCTCTTTTTTTATCTTTTATTCATATTTAATCCAGATAAGTGGAATAAGTTTCTAATGTGATCAAATATTTTGTGAACACGCTTGAAAACAATACCAGTTTACATCAATATCGTCGAATTAGTGATTAGGATACACAAAATAGAAAAAGCTAATAGGGAACCGTTTGAATACTAAAGCTAAAGAAATATTATCAGGCTATCATATTCCGACTAGTATACTTTGCCTGAAAGAAGCAACTCTAGTCATGGATTTTAAATATTGTCTTAAGAATAAGGTTGGCGATAAAATTCATCATCGAGTATCGTTAAAGCTTAAAACTAAAACTTCACTATTACAGATATTTATCTCCCTGGTGTGTGCACTGATAACAACACCTGTCGTTATGCTTCTCATCTTCATCTTCAAACGATCGAAACGGAAACAAACGACTTCCAACACATCTTGGTGTTGCAATTGCTGTACTAGTTGTTGCTCGTGTGGCCGTTTCTGCCGAACTAAGAAAGGTGACGAGAGGAGCAGATATGAAGAATTTCTTAAATCCAGAATGCTTTCCCCTATGGTACCTGACTTTAGCGGAGGCATATACTTTCCTTGGTGGTAAGCATATTCAGTGTATAGCATATACATTGCCCCCTCTCTCTTTCTTTCTCGTTGATGTTGATTTTGTGTGAATCTGAAGAGCGATTAATATAAGCTGTAAGAATTTGTTTCGCAATTAAGAATAAAGAAATTAGTTTACATCTATAACATACATATTAACTACAATTGTCTCATGTTCTGCTTGAATACAATGAACTCTTTAACAGAATGGCATCAAGTCTGTTTTGAATATTCAGAATATTGCATTAATCTGTAGTTATAAATCTTTGAATGTGATCTATCTAACTGTTCATTTTGTACGGAAAATGTGGAGATAATTTAATGTGAACATTAATGAATGCAATATACATGTAAGTACTTTTCAACTGCAAATTGTGCAAACGAGCGAAGAATGTGTATTTTCATTACATAGGTTTGTCTACTTTGCCTGGTTTCTAGTAGTGGCTGGTACTTTAGTACCCGCCTTCTTCATCGTACTATATAGCATGGAATGGGGAAAACAGAAATCAGAAGAATGGTTGACCACTTTCTTTATGTCCCTATTGGAATCTATGTTGTTTGTTGATCCCATTACAGTAAGTATTTACTGGAAGAAACGCTTCAGGTGCAGACACGTCGTCTCCGGTGTCAAGTTGCTAACTTAAGGTTCCTGACTCGAAGTAACTAATTATCTCAATGATTTGTGGGTCTTAAATAATAAATAAGTACGTGGTGTATGATGACATTATCTAAACCGTTTACCTTTTTGAAGGTGTATCTTACTCCTACATGTGTAGAGACAAATAAATCAAAATAAATGTTTCATAAATAGGCACATTAATGCAATAACATTGCATCACTTTTTGAATAAGAACTACAAACAATGGCACATGTAATGCTCCTCTAAAACTTAGAGATTCACATACTCTTTGAAAAAGAAGAAGAAAGATTTTCAAGAATAAATTGTCTGTAAAGGTTTATAACTTTATACACATGATATGTATTCTGAATTTAACTTTTGGTTTACACGTTACAATTATGCGATGGACATGACTTGCATAACTATACAGTTATCGCTTCAAACAAGACACATGTTTAAACACCATTTTCATGCTCATATATGTAGCAAAATAAATCTATAATCTTGATTACAAATAAACTAAAATGAAACGCAACACTTTCCCTTTTACAGGTAATCTGTATAGCCTTTGTACTAGCTCTTTTGATACGTGCGAACAAAACTGAATGTAATGTTGATACTGACATAGTCATTCAAAATTACAAACTCATAATGGGCGAAGACAAAGGTAAAGTTTTAAGATTTTCTTCCTACAAAATGCATACAAAAGTTAAAAAATATTTGTATTATTTTTAATTTTTGTACTGTACCGTTCTCTCCTTAAACGTTTATTGTCCTGTAGCTAGGTGTTTGTTTGCTAAATCAGAACCTGTATTATAATTACACACTGTATGTTATTACTAACATAACAAAATGGTGATGATAATTATTAATATCATTACAATGTGCTGATAAACGTTGCTAATGCTGTATTTTATCTACATTGTATTCGAAATATTTATTGCAGATGCAATGGCTTCGACAATAAAGCTTCTGAAATCAATCAAGGTGGATTTTGATTCATATATGTGTATGTAGCAATGTGTTATGTTTAGTATATAACGTTGTAACATGTATTTGAATTCCACTTATTAACATCGATTACAGCCAGCATAAAGTATTTTCTTTTTCACTGCCATGTAAACTTTTATCGAGATAATTTCAAAATGCGTTCTTCATAAAACGAAACGATATATTTGTCTCTTAGTTTCGGAAACTTTCGACATATTTGAAATTTGAAGTTTTTAAAAACTGAATTGCTACTGTTATGACATTTGTAAATGTTTTGGTAATTGCTCTGAATTGCGACACATATTTGGTATATTATAAAAAAGGTACAATGTCACACTAGTTTCAAGCTGAATATACTTAATTGAAAGAAGTTGATAAGCAGTGACTTAAAATGAACTGAAACGAAGTATTTCTTTTAAATTTCAGCCATGCCACGAACGGTTAATCCACCACTTACAGGAAATGATTTTGCAGAAGCAGCCGACAAACATTGGAACCACGTGCAACTGATAACAGTGATTAAGGATTTCCTTCTCAATTTTTTCTTCATGTTAATTATCTTAACAATTTGCTTTTCAAACAGGGACAACAGATCTTATTTACACTATTCCGAGACAGTTAACACCATTGTAGAGCCCTGGAAAATGCCTCATTTTCATAAAGTAAGTATGTGGAGACAACATTTTTATTGTTAAGTCCTTGTAAATGCTATCCCATAAGAAACTGCAACGCACAGAGCTTGTTAGCTACCACTATTGCTCGAAATGCGGTTGATGTTGAAGGTACACATTACTCTTTATAATTGTAACAATTGTAAGTTATTATTTTAATAATAATAATAATTATTATTATTATTATAGCTTTATTTACCGAAGGTTACACATTTAAACATATGAAAACATATATTCTAATTTTCAATATGGCGTTCAAAGTAAAGAAACAAAAGAAAAAGCATTATACATAAAATAAATCACCTTGCAAAGTTAACCCTTAAAGAAAGACACATTTACATATAAGACAAACATTCTGTTAATAAATGCATTCATACATTTAAAATGTTAAAATTTTAAATTGTTCATTTTAAACAAGATCAGATAACATATTAAAAGTTTAATTGCTGATGATACGAAGTCCAAATAGCCTCTGATACTAATTGTACATACAGTGGCCCTTTAAAAATGAGCGGGTCCGTGGTTAAGTGGTAACGCACGGGTGAAAAACACTGTATTTAATCTTGTACATACCGGAACATATTTAACGCGGCTACGACCAGCGTAATCCAGATTCCGTGCCTATGCCATTGCTCACACCATTCTCGATTAACTTACCAAAAACTACTTTCTTAGTCATAAAATATTTATACAATGTACGATAGTAGTATCTATATATAGATTATAACTCCGGGGGATCTCTACACCTGGCTAAATGTGACGGTGCTTCCAAGTTTGTTCCCCGAATTTGATATGAACGGTGTGCCTCTTCACTGGACAGTACGGCAGTTTACAACAGGATACAATAATCTGCGTCTGGGACCTCCCCGACTACGACAGTTACGGACGAAAAATGGTGTGTGACATTTGAGATATGTATTTATTTTCAAAGCAGAAAAGATTTCAAATGAAAAATCGGGACATTATTCATCAAATTTTGAATATCTTGCTCTGTACCGTATCTGTAGGCCTTTGGATAAGCGTTTTCATTGTTATTTGATGTTGACACCAACATGATAGAGGATACATTCTTCCTATATATAGAATTAATCAAATGCTGACTGGTTTCCCATCGTCTTGGACCTAAAATAAGTTATAAAAATGTACATAATTATTTAGTAAACACTTCTTTGAACAAGTTATAGTTCTGACAAAATTGAAGGATACAAAAGTCCATTGTAGACATTGAGCAGGGGAAGGGTTGAATGTAATTCATGCTTCTTTCAGATACATGCGACTTACCATACATTGGGAAGGTTGCATGCTACGGGGAATACACAGTCTTAGATGAAGAGGAGGAGGATTACTGCATTGGTTGGCAAACACTGCCTTGCGATAAGACACTTGCGGTCTTCAATGTTTCTGATGATGCCTGGAAATTTAAATCAGGTCATTTTCTTACAATTATATATTTTAAATCTTAATCTTTTTTTTATTTTTGATAAAAAGAAAAAAATGTATACAAAGGTTAAAATGATATAATTCCATTGCTTAGTGCTGCATTTTGGTTTAAATGATGGCACCTGATCCTTGATTCATAACACTTTGAACCATCTAAGGTTATATATGAATAAATGTTGTATTTATTTTCTTTTAAGCGTATGATGTGTGGGGTTTGCCATTACCTGGACTCTATACAACTTACGGCGGT
>JAUMHA010370024.1:0-13398 GCA_032359765.1 Saxidomus gigantea | reverse complement strand
CCCCAAATGCAATCCCAAGCGGCGTCTCCACGCAAGCTACCTACAGACCAAGTTTCATTATAATTGGTCACTCCTAGCTTGAGTTATTGAGCGGAAACCGTTTTTCTATATTTAGTAACAGTGACCTTGACCTTGACCCTTATGACCCTTAATGCAATCCCAAGCGGAGTCTCAACGCAAGCTACCTACACACCAAGTTTCATTGCAATTGGTCACTCCTAACTAAAGTTATCCAACAGAACCAATGTTTGACGCCCGACTGCCCACCCGCCATCTCGCCCGCCTGCGTGCCCAACATACGACATCGCCATTCTAATAAGTAGATTAAAACCTGCTTAATAATTCAAATTAGAAAGACCTAGCTTTATTATTAGCAACACTTTACCTTCAATACATCCTAGAATTTCCCATCGTAGTGATATACCAGACTGCCATCGGACAGGAATCAGTTTCACCTGTTTGGCTTCAAAAGGAAAGAATATCTTGTTGGTAACTGATGTGGTAGAGTCATTGTTTGCTGTGAATACCTGGAATACACAAGTTGCTGAGATACTGGTACTGCCTAAAACAAACACTTAATTATAAAAAAAACAACCTCAGTTACTGTAAGTTGTAGAATGAAGCTCCTTTTTCACATGGCTTGCAGTAAAGGGCTGTCGGAACACCAAGCACAGATTTTACATTTTAAAGTTCACATGGAACACTGCTAAAAAATAGTATCAATTATTGCTAATGATTTAAGGAAAACCTCCTTCTATTAAATCTTAGCCCCAATCTGCATGAAACATATACTATTTAAAACTATTAGAACATTAGATAAATATCTGAGACATAATTCTGATTGGTTAATATATGAAATGGCATGTGACATTTTTACACATTATGACTTGAGGTGATTGTTGAGATATTATCATTCAATGATTTTCACAGATATTAAATAATTAAACAAAGGAACAGGAAAATGGTATAAGGCATATTTACAACTTGACAGCTTGGCTTCCTGTACTTTGAGAAAGCTTAAGTTTTTTATCAAACACAACTAGTTTTCTGATAGAAGTTAACTAAAGAAGTTTCAAATTATTAGAATAAACTTCAAAATTTACATATACAAATTATTAAATTAGTTTCAGTTCTCAAAGACAAACATTTTAATACCAAACATGTAAATATTCTATAAACATTATTTGAAATTTCATAACAGACATACTGTATATGAAAATTGTCCAACTATTTGCTTCATGATATTTGGAAACAAATGTTTTAGCCACAGATAAGCTGAATTTGATATGAAACCTGTGAATTGAAATATCACTGAACTTGTGACATCATACCCAACGTCACAAAACTAACAAGCACCTGTTCATTAGAATATTGACGCTATAAGTACTGACAGTACTAGCTGGATCACTGGATCACTGTACATCATCACATGATTGTATAGGCCTCATCTTTTCAGTACCACTTCATTCACCGCACATAGTTACACATTTTTTGTACCCAATACTGCAATCTTGGTCACGGTCTGAATAATTTTATATTGGCCAAATCTTGACAGCTAAGATATATATAGAGAATAACAGGTTACTGTCTTTTGAGGAAGGGTTTCTCAGACGAGGTTAGATATGGTCTTGGAAGGGGCAAGGCTTGCAGAGCCCCTTCTGGACCATATCTAGCCGAGTCTGAGAAATCCCTTTCTCAAAAGACAGTAACCTGTTATTCTTTTTATCATGCCACTATTATGATTTTTAATCATTATTTTACATTTTTATTTTAATTTGGGGCACTGATTTCTGAGTAGTCTGACAAAAAGTGGGAGGAACTTGAAAAATCTGATGTCCATAGGTTTAAACTGGAGCAATAATATTAACGGAGTGTGAAACGACGCAAAATCTCGCAAAATTTGTGGCCGTCCGAACGGGAAGCGGCCATCTTGAATCTAGAAATAGAAGCGGCAGAAAGTGTTAAACAAGCTATAATACTCGTCAAATGTTGACAATGAAATACTAGACATGGTGATGGCATTTTATTATTATTTCATTCTATTAACTGTTAAATATTTTTACAACCGTTTGTTAGTGATTAAATCTGTATTTCAAGAACGTTCGCTCAAAAATGGCGACGGATTCGAAAAAAGATTTGAAATGACCAGTTGCATTTCGCAGTATGTTTTGACTTTGTATCAAGTCGTGTGCTGAAAAAAATAATTACAAACTAAAGCAGGTAATTTTTCTAGTGTTTGAAACACTTCAAAGTGCTTGAAATTGGCGTATTTTGTTGTTAAGTGTACGGGAAAAAATGCAAATTATCTTTCAAAATGGCGGCCACGGACGGCAATGAAAATCGATAATGGATTAGCGTATCAGTAGCCGTTTCCAATCCTGATAGTATATATTCGTTCCAGGTTTAAACAAGGAGAAGTGTTCTCAAGTCACTGACTGAGAAAGGTTGCTGTTCTCAGACAGGCTTTATCAGGCAGTTGTCATAGTAACAGCATAATAAAATATAGGTACTGTCAAGTCAGCCCGGATAGCTCAATCGGTAGAGCACAAGACTTGTAATCTTAGGGTTTGTGGGTTCGATTCCCGGGGCTGACCAACTAAAATGACTAACAGCCTTTTGGATGAGACTTATAAACCGAGGTCCCATGTATGGGTGCTATACACCTGGCATGTATAAGAACCAGGGGTGACTCTGGAATGAGGATGATTTCTGTATGTTGCACTATCCTCCGAAACCTAAAATAACTAATCTCTTCTGGGGGCATTGGTCATATGGGATGCGATAAAGCCCTAATATATATATCGAGGGTTGATCACAAAACTATGGTAAGTCCTTCTTTATTTCATATAAGTTACTGCAGTTTTGCGATCAACCTTCAAATTATATATATATAGCAGACTGCAGTATAAGGTCTGAACATTTTAGCAGACCTTTTTTTGACAGTGCAAACTTAAAGATTTTATATTCTCTGACTTTAACACTGCCATTCTGATCATGTAAACTGAGACAGTGCAAGATGGTTGATTAAAATGTTTATAGATCTTACCTTTATAGTGCCAGGAGGATCATAGTATGTCAACCATTCGGAGAAATACCTCTCCTGGTACTGCAACTTGTACTGTGAAACCCACTCATCAACGTCTGTCCGTCCAGCTGTTATTATTCCTTTCACAACAATGGTGTTGTAGAACATCACAGATATGAACTGATCTGTGTTTGACACTTTAGCTGACCAACCACCTCCTGATCATACACAAATGAAAATACCTTGGCTATATAACTCAACTAGGAGATTCTATGAATAATGGTTCCCTATAAGATGGGCTTTAAAATATGAGAAAATCTATCTATCTAGTTAAATCTTTTATTGACAGAGAGATCTAAGCATTTAATTGACCAAGTTTGATGACTGCTTCAACTAAGACAGAAACACTGTACCTTGTATACTGTTTTGAAACAACCTGCAGTTGACGGCTAGATGTTGGGCATCTCTTGGCAAGGAGGAGGTGAAGGATCCGCTGTCTACTATGCTGTAGTTACCAGATATCATAGCCTCTCCCTGACAGTTACCTGAATATGTCAATAATGCATTTAAATACAGTGCAACCTCTCAGGAGTGAACACCCTTGGGAAGGATCAGTACAAGACTGCCACCCTCTGAAAGAAACTGCCAACTTTCTAACATAAAGAATAAGTTCATCAGCGTGGATCAAACCCTAAACCCTCAATCCATATGAGGTTTGGTGATTACAAGTCAGCAATCTTAACCTCTTGATGACAATTGAGCTAGAACAAATTTATATAAACACAACAATAATAAATTCAAGTGTATAAACTAAGCAGTAAAGGAACATTAAAACCCTGGCATCTTCTTTTTTCATACTCTGAAATAATTCGCATGGATGTAAAACCATTGATGAAACATTACCAACTTACCTCTGTTGAACCCAGTTGGTGGGGCGACAGTTAAAGCTGTGGTCATCAAAGCTGAAAAAGCCTTTTTTTATTAATTACCGCATAAAATGATAAAACATAATGAAAGTAATCAGCAAACACCATCAAATACGGCACTCAACAGTAGCCAGACATATACACATAAGAACGAAACTCAACTATAAGAAAAGGTACACACTTAAGTTTATATGTCTTAATGTATTAATATAACTGTAATGCTTTTGCAAAATATAAAATTGAAAGTTTCACATCCATTATCAAGTACTGGTATATATGCTTTCTAGATCATATAGAATATTATATGTAACTCAGGATTCTTAATATTCAAAAAGAAAACAACTTATCATGGTCTTCGCTTATTGAATAAAAAGCTGTGACTAAATTTCATTTTTTTTCCTACCATTTTTCTTGCAGATGAAGACCTGTTCTTTGGTACAGTATTTATCGTTCCACTGATAGTTCCAGGACGGCACTATCTCTGCACAGTCTTCAGGCTGGGACCCCATTAGTACATTATTAGGTTCTCCCGGATGCCAGTTCAAATAACTGTAAATTATAAAACACACTCTAACTCAGTTTGACACAATCATAATATTACAAAGGGTTATTATTTGGTGATTGTCTGACTAAATACTGTGTACTGTTTTAAGATGGATTTATTTCACTAGTTTTAACCTAACTTAGGTCTATCTTCAGAAATTGATTAACTAGTAGCCCTCAACTTTTATAAATAGCCCATGCATCCAATTCATCATTACAGAAATCAGTCAGACCCTGTGTACACGATACTGGCAATGTCTGGTTCCATCAGTAATCAATTAATCAAATAGAAACCATTTTAACATTAAGCTGACTGCACTGTAAATCAAATACATTCAACAAGCTTGGTTAGAGCCCCACCAATGTTTACTACAAAACAGTTTTAAGAATGCCAGCAACAGATCTTCTGTTCAGACCATCCTCAAAATATAAAACAAACATGATATGTAGTCCCTGAACACCCCTGTCACAATTTAGTGATTGTAAATGAACATTCTAACCTAAGTATTTTGGTTTAATGTGAGAGATATTAAACATGCCCTGTGTTTTATGTATGCTATACCTGAAAGGTGTGTTATCATTCCAGTGCCAGCCCCCTTCCTGTGTCTGATCTGTGGCTCCAATCCAAAAGTTTAGCTGTAAGCTCCCATACATTCCAGTGGACAACATAGCTACAATAAGAATTGTTAACCATTTGCATTGATTCTATTCACTGCAGTATCTGTGGTTTGTTGAGTGAATGTATAAAGCCTATGCAATGAAATTATTACAAAGGAGCTTCCAGAGAAAAATGGTTGAGGCTGCAGGACAACATATACTAGTCTTGGTTTTAGCTTTCACCTCTTACATGTTGCTTAAAGATACAATATCAAAGAAAAAAAAGGTGTCAAATTTATCAGAAGTCAACACATATCTTAGAATATGCCACAAAAACATGATGATTGGCAATCAATGTTTTCTCAAATTTCTAGTAACTATTGTAAAATATTTTACAAAGGTATATAGAAACTTAAAAAGATCTTGGTGGTCTTTTTGCTGTTTTGCTGAAAATGGTTAAAAGTTTAATGTTTATATCTCTGCTATCTTGCAAAAGTGGCACTCCATTCTTACCAAAGTCTGAATTATATAACATGTTTTAGCCAAATATTAGATGCAACATGTTCTGCAGCAAGAATACCAGGGAGTTAAAATTTGAAAACCTGAACAAACAGCATGTTTTTAATTAAATGAAACCATTATAACAGAAAGTTACAGTAGTTTTATCTCTACATAATCCCCCATTACTCTCATAATGTGTTGATACTTTTTTATTCTGATGGGATCTTAGTAACTTGGTTCAATTGGTGTTCCAAGAGTAACTCCCTGCAACATGCCAAGTTACCTTGTACGAAGTTCTGCTCACTGACACCAGAGATGCTGAGTAGATCCCCACCACTGTTCTGGCAGAATGCCCTAGCTCCCTGCCAGGTCTTGGGCTGGCCTAGAACCACTTGATAACAAAAATTGTCACTTGAGCTGTAGATCCAGCCGAACCCACATGCCTGTGAAATCCCAGCTGAAATTGCAACAGTTTTGCTTTGCATAATATGGGCACATCATGTCTTTCTTAGATGCAATATGGATAACTCTGAGTAATTATCAAATAAAAAGTGGAAAATTGAGTCTTAAAATACCAGTTTCTTGGAGTCATTTTTGCATATGAATTATGTTCAAGTGTGATTGGGATTGCTTTAGAAATGTCATATGTCCTTATATGTTGAACATTTTGAGTTTGATAAATATCTTTCAAGGGGTTTAGTAGGTCTTGACTTCTAAATGTGACATTGACCTTGAGCCAGCACTTGAACAATTGGTTCTGCACAGTTGATCCAAGTTTCATGAAAATCTTTTGAGGGGTTAAGATGATATAGTCTACTGACCTTTGACTCCTAAAATTCTTCAAGAGGTTTAAGAGATAAAGTTCCATGACCTTTCACCCTGAAGTTTGACCTTGATTTTGCAGTTTTGAAACATGGGTTATACACATTGTTGATAAACATTCACCCAAAATAAACTAGAGCTATCACTATAGATGATGGATACCCGTAGATGCCTCCTTGAGACAGTCATTCTATCCTTTCACTTCAACCTTATATCCTATAGAAACCTATGTAAAGTCAAGTGACACCCCCGGGCAGGGTCAATTTTAGCCCAGGGGTCATGATTTTCTAGAGCAATATTGGCAGAGGTCCACTAGGCAATGCTACATGCCAAATTATCTAAGGCCTTGTGGTTTCAGAGAAAAAAATTCTTAGAGTTTTTCCTATTTTTTGCCATAGCAACCAGATTTCTGCATGGAATTGAACTCTTTGAACAATTTTGGTAGAGCTTCATGCAAGAAATACCCCTGCAAAGTTTCATCAACATTAACCCAGTGGTTTAGAGGAGATGTTGTTTGAAGCAAAATGTTGACGGATGACTGACAATCATCCACTACAAAAGCTCACCACGGCAAGCTCTTTTGTGATGCCTACTGAAAGTAAGCATTTTTGTTGCATTGGAGGCTCAGTGAACTTTTCAGATACTGACTTGAAATATTGTAATATGCAGAAAAGCCAATTTTCAAGTTTTTAGGCCAGTTACTTACACAGTTCATAGCACAATACCTTAAATGACAAGACAGTTTCAGGATAGGGTGGGTTTGTAATTTAGTGCACAGTTAGAATAAATCCTATATGTATAATAATAATAGAATACTACAGAATTCAACACTTACTAGGTACTGGTGGGCCTGTTGGCTGCAGAATCACTGCAGGAACTGAAATGTAGTAAATAAACTTTACAGATTTTGCAACACAGTTTTTAGTCTCTAAGTACTGTGTCTTAGATACATTCCCAGTAAAAATGAAAAGCATTTTGAAAGAGTGTCTTGAGGACTATTTCAATAAAGAATATACAGTCCAACATCTCCAAATGACACCTCCTTAGAGCAACAACTTCCCTAAAAAGACACACATTTTCTTTCCCCTTGCATCAATTAGACATGGAATTGACCTCTCAAGAACAACACCTCTCGACAACAAACACATCTGTGTTCCAAAGGGTGTTTGCTATTGAGAGGTTGCGCTACATTTGTTTCCAGTTCAGTCAATATTTACACTAATATTACTTCACATGGAAATCACAAGTGTTTCAGGACAGATGAAGTCAACTATGATAAAAACAACTTAAAAACAATGCCAAGTCAACAATGTGTATCAAACTGGTGTTGATGCCATTATTTTAAATCTTGTGTAACTGCACAGAATTTGTTGATAATTTTTCAATAATTTACAAGGACATTAAGATATAATTGAAGAATTTGGGCTTGAGACATTGCTTAGTAACAGACTAGTGTAAATTTCAGTACAATCAATGATCCTTAGTTATGACACATTACCTGCATTTTTCTCACAGATAAATCCCTTTGCAATAGAGCAGTTCCCATCATCCCAGGACCCTGTATAGTCCCTTCTTCCTCCTACAATCTGTATACATTCTTGACCATTCAATATATCATCTGGTTCACCAGGGTAGAAATTTGTCTCTTTCACCTAAAATGTAGATAAATACTAGTGATTTAATAATCTCCTGCAGATAGTTTATCTAATTTGATGATTTAACTTAATTTTTACCCACTAGTATCAAAGTAGCATGGACCTTTAGTCAGTAATAATTTGAATCTTCAATTTCTCAAGGCTATATCAAAGACCTGATGTAGTGACTATGATTTTACCCTATGTGACCCAGTTTCATCATTGACCTAGATTTTTAAAGATAAACCTATCGTTCAAGTTTCATAAAAGGTTTGGATAATATTATGATATCAACATTATACAAATTCAGAGCATGCATTAAAAGCCTAACAACAATACATACACTGGTAGAATTTTAACCAGTATTGCACCCTTCTTAGTAAACATCCTGTAAGCACTTTCAATATCAAAACCAATGACAGCACTGATATCGAAATTCTTTCAAGTTTTTTCTTTAAATCAAGTTTTTTCAAAGCTCTGTACAAACCATGGCATTGATAAACACTTTTTCATGCTAACCTGAGATTGAGCAGAAAATGAGTTTAACTTTTAGCATCCCACATAAGCTTTTACCGGTAAGTTTAAAAGTTATTTTAAATATTTACAGAAAGCTTGTTTGACACACTTTTGAAAACAACTTAACTTATATCAGCACAGGGCCTGGTATCAACCTACCATATGGCCTTACATATTTGACACCAGGGTGTTTATTCCAGGCCGAAAATGAGAAAATTGTTGACGCTTGTGATGATTATAAAGAACTGTTCAATTAAGGTAAGTGTTTGTGTTTATTATTATTCACTTGATGATTCAATATTCACATTGAAATAAGGGGGGTATTTATTTGGGGGAGGGGGTTATATAGGGGTATACTGTATATCTAGTCCACACAAGAGCAAGAAGTAGAAACACTCTATATTAAAGAAAGCAACTGTACCGAAAATGCTCCAGGTACTGTACCATCAACCCATTGGAGTGCACGTGAACCCTTATCATACCTCATCCCTATCCATGCAGTCACGATTTTGGACTGTTGAACTGAAACAGAACAAAATAACCCACATCGGTGATAATGTACTCAAGATTAAAATCTACCATAAAACCAGTAATGCTCATGCTGCATTAACTTTAGTTGATATCATGAGTATGTTGATCACAAAATTTAAGATGCAAATGAAAAAGTTCCCAGCCAATAGCATTTTCTATACAAAATCTAACGACTCAAATACTGGTGCCCACAGAATTGCATTTTATTGAAATTCAACAAAACATTATACCCATGAGTTTACATGTATTTTATTTCCTAAAAAGGAATTAAGCAGATACATTTGTATACTATTCCTTCAAAAACTGTCTATCTTTCAAAATGTGTCTTTGGTCTACAATTTTCATAAACGCATGTTTCAGTTACTTGCTTAAGTGAGGATAGAAGTTAAAAAGCATTCAAGTTCTATTTTTTTTACTGGTATGTTAAGATATTGTTTATTTTGCTACACTTATGTTAAGATTATGTTTATTTTGCTACATTTATGTTAAGATATTGTTTATTTTGCTACATTTATGTTAAGATATTGTTTATTTTGCTACATTTATGTTAAGATTATGTTTATTTTGCTAAAGTTTAATTTAATTTCTACATTTTTTATGTTTAAGTAAATAAATATATAAAGGTATATATACCAGTTACAAAGGACATTTCGTATGGATCTCCAATAATAACAAGGTTGCCGTCAGAACCCTTGCAGTAGTCACTGGCATCGTACCAGTTCTTCAACGACTGCTGCCCAACAGGACCAAAATAGTAACACTTGTTCCTATATAGTACCCAGTTGTAGTCACATTTAAACAACACTGAAAATACAGTTAAACTTACTACATAATTATATACATGTTAATCACCTCAATTCCTCAGAGCAGAATGCCTGCTGCAGAGACTGCAAGACTAAAAGGTAATGAATCAAACAAGCTAGAGTGTACATGCAGTTAGTCTAGGTGACCAAAAACATAAGGTTACATTGTCTCTATGTCTATGTTAAATGTACAGGTTCAAATAATACTTCATATATTAAATCTACTTCACACACAAAGTTACATGCTTGATTCCCTTTCATACAGGTCACACACAACCTTCCAGTTACATTTGCCAGTAACAAGATTACAAATGTAGAAACGTACCCCTGAAAAGGCACTTAATTGTGTTAGAATGTAATCTGGGGTTACTTTACCTGGCTTCCTCTTGTACATATTTTTAAAATGCCAAATAAGAATGAAGTTTCAATATTACCGGTACTTATATATCTTGATATATCCATCATTATAATAAGCATTAAAAGTGTAACTAACTCATTATGCAAACATACATAATGTTGAAAGAAAATTTGTGAACTTAAATAGTATCTAACTTCTAAGCTTGCAAACGTTTGTTTAGCTATAAAAGTGTAATATTACCTGGGGGAGTGGTAGGGTTGAAAGGAACTGCTGTAATTGCCAGTTCACAGAAGAAGGCATTTGACTGAAAACAGTATCTGTTAGACCATCTTGAATCCACCAGACCTAAGTAGTTAAAGTATGGCAGTAATTATAGACCTTTGTAATGTACTAATGATCTTTCTGTCAAAAATACTGTCTTTTTTCCTACTCAAATAAAATTTTCAGTACTCCACAACTTGAAAATCTAAAACCTTGCATTTCGTAAGTTGTGAAGTAATAATGTGTTTGTGCAATGTATTTTATCATTTTTACGTTATTCATTACATTAGTGTTTGCCCTACATTTCTGTCCAATAAAAATATCTAAAAATTTAAAATGTTCCCTTTCCATTTGCCATAAACTTCTGACTGGTTGTTCTATGTATCACTCTATCTTGATAGAGCGAGACTCTATAGACCTGTTTGTGCATGAAGTCATAAAATGTAGTGAATAAAGACTAAATGTAGGGCAAACACTAAGTCAGTTAGAGGCTAAAACAGAGAAATTTATACAATGTAGAAACCCAGTCAATCGCTAGCGCTCCCTCCTTTGGGTTTTTATATTGTATAAATTTCTGTATTTAGCCTCTAACTATTACGTAACTGTTGTTATATAGAATTATTTTGATAACATTTTTATAAATCATTTTTTTCTGATCTGTTTTGTGTTAGAAAGATGTTTTAACAGATTATCTCGCTCTTGCTGACTGTGTAAGGAAGTAATTTCCAGTAAGGTCGTGCGAAATTACACCTTAACACTCTCTGATACAACTCACCAGAGCATCACAGTCATTTCATATTCTCTATGTATTGATAAAAGATATAACCTCACTTACAAGAAACCAGAAAAAGATCTGTCTTGCACTCAATATATTTTCCAGTTATATTTTGTTTAACTGGTTAAAAGAAGATTTCATTCTTGTTTTGGAACTTTTAAGAAAATGATACAGACAAGTTTCTCAGACAAGTTTCAATTTTGGTTTAAGCTGTTACCACAATATGTAATTGTATTATAAAATGAAAAATGAAGAATTACCTTTTACTGTAAGACCACAGTCAAACCTTTTTTGTACAGCCTTTGGAAAGTTTGTATCCCAAAGTTGGTATGAACTTGCATTATTTACCAGTCTACCATCTAACCACTGTAGCACATCTGACTTATTCATATCTAAAAATACACAAGCTTTGCTTTAGCTGTTTCAACATAGTTATGTTTGCAAATTAATTCCTTGACCCCTAGAACAGTATGAAATAATAAGATAAATAGTGTCTATCAGGGCAAGAACAAGTGTGCTCAAATATATTCCTGTGATTAGTTAATATGCTAAATTGGTTGAAATCATTTCCAATCTAAAAAGCAACACTGACCTTGAGATTCTGTAACCCTAAAATAGAGGCGACAATCATTCATCATGGGCAACTTCCAGAAAGGACAGAAAATACATGTTTCTTTACAAAATATTTTTAAAAATCAATTTGTATGTCAGTCACTGTGTTTATTGAGATATACCCCCACTCCCCACCCCTGTTACAACATCCCCAGTCTTCAACTTTACACATAGCAAACCACTTTTAGTATCAAGACACTGTTGACGTTGGAGTTACATTTTAACTTTAATAAAATAGGTCACTAGTAACAACTGCCCCTGTACAAATCATGAAACACAACAAATCTTCCATCAGAGGATCAAACTGTCAACCTGACAGAGTTACATGAAACTTACACATTCATTAAGACTTGTCAAGTCCATTTTTTATTTTTGAAAGCAACTCTCCACTTTAAAAGTATAAACCCCAATAAAACTCTACCTGAGAATCCAAGCCATGCCCTGTCAATTTTGAGACCATTCAATGTTGTATTTATAAACACCTGCTCCTGCCGACTGTAAAATAGAAGAATTATAACAGTTACTTTTATAATACTGGCAGTTCAAATTTATCCCATAGTTGATACAAGGGGAAAAGCCATCTAGGCAGATTTACCATAGCTCTACACTTCATTTGGCAAGCAAAATTAAAATTGTTTGGAAATCTGGAGGGTGGCCAAAATATCTCCTTTTAAACAAAAATTTCAAGTTTAACTGAATTGTAATTAATTTTCCTTTTAATGTATTATCAAAATGCATATTTAGTCACATATTATAACAAAGCACATTGACCCCACTGATGGCAACTGTATTGCAAGATTTGTATTGATCAAGGTGAGATAAGTTTACAGGTTCATTATTTCAAGAAGATTGCTTTCTGTGCTGACCTGTTAATGATGAGGAGAGTGGCTCCAATACTTTCACAGTATGTTTTTGCATCAAACCAAGTTTTCTTCGCAGTGTCTACAATGTTTGGATCATAGCATCTATCCTGATTCTGTAACCAACCAGCCGGACATACACCTAGAAATAGACTAGTACAGTAAAACCTTTCTAAATGACAAAAACCTCAAATCTCAATCACCTGAACAAAGATCAAATATCAACATATGTACATCTACATCTCCTGTGTATAATAATTCACATTTTCTGTCTAAAGGATTAATTCTTCAACAAACACTGTAACACACAAAGGTACAATACCTGCAGTTCTGTTACATATAAACTTGAGCTGTCCATGACAAACCTACAGTTCTGTTACATATAAACTTGAGCTGTCCATGACAAACCTACAGTTCTGTTACATATAAACTTGAGTTGTCCATGACATACCTAGAGTTCTGTTACATATAAACTTGAGTTGTCCATGGCATACCTTGTGTTCTGTTACATATAAACTTGAGTTGTCCATGACATACCTACAGTTCCATTACATATTAACTTGAGTTGTCCATGACATACCTACAGTTCTGTTACATATAAACTTGAGGGGGGTGTCACAAACATAATGCCTCC
>JAUMHA010370013.1:0-13399 GCA_032359765.1 Saxidomus gigantea | reverse complement strand
CATATTTATATCATTGTATTATGTACATGTTGCCACATGGGTTTATGACCTTCTGGTTTGAATATAATAAACTTGTATCATTATGTAAACACCTGCACAAGATCTGTATCGTTTGCAAGATAGCTTATTCAGACTTCCGTTTTGCATTATATCTAATCTAAAGTCTCATGAGAGACACAATTTTAATCACTAAATGCACATTTAAGAGACGGATGTATTAAAAATTACCTGTATTTCTTTAAAGAGTACCACTCTGTCCATCTCTTAGTGCTAAATTACCCGCCCTTGTTTTGACAGCTTCGACATAAATTTACATTAATAGACCCTCATATCATAAAATTTAGTTTTTTAAACTGTAATTATTTCAATGGTCTTTCATTGTATATATTATAAAACATTGCGCTTAGGGATGTTCAATCGGTTGATCCGTTTAGACTTAACTTTTATGACATTTTACTTCTCGGGCACCTCTATTCTAGCCAAAGCTTTGTGAAAAAACATTTACACCGGTTTTTCGGCATAAGAGTCCTTGCTAAATTATTAAATTATGCAAATAAATAAGTTTCATGCGATATTTCGCATGTAAAACATAGGAAAAAGAGATACGATGCCATTTGCTTAGTCTGGCCACAGGCTAGATGCTAATATATTTTATCAAAACCCCAAGCAAAAAAAGTTCAGCCTTTTATTCCAACAGGGCTCGATCATCTTCAGTTTTGGCAGCAAAGGGAGTTAATTGAGTAAGAAATGAACGGACAAATAATCATAAAATGAAATAGTAAATTTAAGGACTGAATGCCAGTCTACCATTTGCTCTGAGCCGGAGCGATAAGCCGCCTTTGACTTTGTGTAAACTCAATATTTAAACTTTGGTTGTTGTTTGAATACTAAAGGTTAACTTGATACAATCAAGATATGGGTTATTGGGGGCGCTATATTACTGCATACGGTTTGTCTTAAAACTCATTATGTTGTTTAGACACCATAAGTGATGTTGGTAGAACTTGTGGCCCAACCATTTTACTTCTACTGTCTTATGAACATGTATATCATTTTGCAATAAATACACCATGTGCAACTGTCACGTGGTTATATACGGAAATATGGTTTGAGATCAAAAGTGCAAAAGACGATTATCAAAACTTTTGATATCAAAACTAAACATTACCGGAAGGAAAACCAACTTTCTGTTTATTGTAATTCTACTGTTTTGATTTTGAGGCAGGGACGCTACATACATAGAGAATACGAGGTTAATAAACTGTATCGATGAAAACATGATGATTATATACAGTAAAGATGCACTTACCAATTGAAAGAAAGATACGGTTTATACAAATCCTAAATTAAACCTTCTGAAAGTACATGTAGTATGTATAGTAATCAATCCATATAACAATCACTACACATTTTGCAATTTTCATTATTATTTCAACTTAAATCTGTATGCTAGTACAGTGTGTGTAAAGTGTAGTATAACTGTGTTTACTTTTCTGATAACAACTGTCGCTCGCCCCATGTACACTTTGAGCATTTGATCGGATAGAAAAATGATAGATCTGCGCTCTATTTAATCTAAAACAATATTAACGTTTATGTCTGTATTTCTGTCGTTTTTATGTCTCATCTTCTCGTGTAAGTGTTTTAATTTCTTGCAGTTTCATTGAAAAAATGCAGCTTTATATCCATAACGTGTACTTTCGATTTAATATGCAGAGAAAGGGATGTGTGTACAATTTACGGAAAACATGCAACATAACCATTGTCTTTAGCTAAACATTTAGGAATACAATGCAGTACAAAATTTAATTTAGTAATTCTTCTGGCGGAAAGTTTACCTAACCATCGCTTACTAGACTCTTGTTCCCATAAGAAATTGCAAACTTTCCTACATAAATAGACATAGCCTAGACGTAGACGTAGCAGGGCTCGAACACATGGTCCTAAAATAGTGAGAGGTTACAGTGATTTCAAGTCCGCTAATCTAACCACTCGACCACAGAGTCGGTCGTTTTATAAAACCAACAACAATTATAACACTACGTACTATCCAATGTACCCTCTCAGGCTGTAGATTTAATAAACAGGCAAAGTAGGAAACGTGTTTTGTATTTCCGAACAAACAAACAAAATATCTGCCTCACAAAAGTTACCGCTAGGGTATAATTTGACACACCTTTGTCGCAGGATTCCGTGCCGTGCCAATGCCATATCATACGGATTCAATGTTTCTGTAAAATGTCAAAACGGCTGTTTCATCGATGCATTTATGGTAATGTACACTAGGACGGTTTTGTCACAAATGTCCTGTATGGAAAACGTGTCACACTATGAAAACATGCGAAAATGTCGGGGTGTATACGACCACGTATATTGTCTTCAATATTTTATAAAATCAAACCCTTACATTTTCTTTTTCAGATTAATCGTTAGAAATAATGTTCAAAGAGCAACTTTAGGAATTCATCGGGAGCAACAGGAATACATACTTCCTCCTTGATTTTTGGCAAACTTGTTTGTGTTGAGCTGCGAGTATCCCGTGCCTGTGCTTCGGGGTATTGTGCACGGTAAAAGTGCCTGCAATGTATCTTTTTGGAATGACAAACTTTTCAGTGTTGTCATCATTTTATTGTATTTTTATTTTCGTTAAGAATTCAACGAAACTTGTTATAGTCATAGACGCTTGGGTTTAGTAGAGCGATTCTGGGCCAAAAATGTATCGTGTAATCATTCTTTTTGCATATTCACATACTATGAGAACCCCGTATACACACTGAACAGGTTTAGTCACTCAACGAACATTTCATATAATCCATATAAGTGGAAGGTGCATTTCAGATGGATAGTCTTTAAAGAAACTTGTTAATTTGTGTCAGTGATATACATAAAAGAGGCTCAGGTATGGGAGCAATTCTTTTACAGTGTACCAAAGGGTAATTTATGAAAAATACTGTTACATGTTGTATAATTACAAAAGTTTCGTAATTTTCACGTATCATATTTGTTAGTTCTTCTCGCCGTAGAGTTTATAGTCGGAATATGACCCTTGAGTCACGACCTTTATGTTTTCCTTGGATTTTACCGTTGTTTTACAATAAGCTAAAACTACATTTACGGCTCAGTGCCCGAAATACCATTTATAAGTATAACCAAAAGGGGCTTAAAATAACAATTTATAAAATATTGTATGCACAAAGTTTATCTCAGAAAGTATGGCGATTGAAAGAATTATGTACATAAATCTGGTATCGTCTAACTATTTCTCACCCTTAATGGATTTATATTGCAATACGCTAGCGAACACTTGGTGCGTTATGACTCAACCAATAGTTTCATCTTATATATTTATAGAATTGTCATCAAATAAGTGTGTATTCTCGTAAGCTTTAAACATCCGTTTAAAGAGCTACATTGTTTTCCGTTAAGTTGTGTCATCATTCTGTTACATAATATTCATTTGGTTATATTACCCCCACATTAAATAATATCAATCGTATAGCTGGTTGTTTTTTTCCTATCATTTCCGCTCAAATATTTGTTCCGTCTATCTTCATATGGTCGTATTCCGTTGCCCGCCCAATACATATGTGGAACACTGCGCTAAAACAGAACAGGCCTTAGAAGTCTAATACTACCAACCAGTCAAATGTAGGTTGTAATCTGGGACAGATGCACGGGACATTGACTGAACATAAAGCATTGGATTGTAAAACTTGGGAACAGTCTAAAAGCGCAAGGTTTATTTTATTACTAGAAGTTAGAAGTGTTTTTGTTTAATCTGATCAATGAGATACCAAAGGGTTTAGTGCAATAAGCGGTTGCAAAGTAGTGGGAATTTCCAACCCATGTTGCCGTTTATTTTGGGTAATATATAATTCTGTACTCATATAGTGTATGTGTTGGTTTTGTTACTCTATGTATGGTGGCTGATTTCTGCCATGTCGTGTTTTCGACATTTCGGGGTGAAAAGTCGAAAACACGAAAACACGCCAAGTAGCCAAAAACAGCGTTACAAAAACATGAAACAACAACACAGTAGCAATAAAACACTTTTTTATGAAAGACATATATAGAAAAACAGAGGTTACACAAGTGGATTAGAAAATTATGACACTTTCTCTTTGTAATTAATAACACTGGCAGCATGTACACTCACGTTTAAAATACATACGCTCATTGAAAGGTGAAACTTCATATCAGCGAAGTTATCTCTGTCTTTCTTCAAAATTATCTACATACATTAAACATTTTAAGTAGAAAAATAAAAGTGGTCGTACCATTTTTCTTCAGCTTAAAAGCCCGTTTCAACAGCATATACGTTAGTTACATGTGCATAGTTTACCTAATCATCGTTTCTTGGAAGGACCAGTAATTAAAGAAGAACTACAGCTGCTTGGGTTCAGCGACTCTGGCCCAAAAGTTATCCCGTTATCATTTTCTTTGCATAATTACTATGAGAACCCAATATACACCCTGAACAGGTTTACTCACTCAACAAACACACTTCAAAAAAATCAATGTAATTTTTCAATGTATGTCTGTTATATATCACAATATACCAGACTCCGGAGAACGACATATCGCGGATGAATCTCTCTAAACCTAGCGAATAGTTCCCGGCAGCGGTCGTTCGTTACGCTTTCATAATTCAAATTATGCGCCGAGCACGCACCAAACCTATTACGACATTAGACCCGCCTATCATAGAGGTTTGTTTATTTTAGGAAGGATTTCGTCATTTATTCGTGAACTAATAAGAGGAAAATTAAATAATACAAAAATGCCAAGTTATATCTAAAGAAATGAACAATGGAGCTAATGACGCAAGTAATGGGGATCCCGGCTTAAAATGTCAAATACGAAAGTGTAACGTATATACAACCAGAAACTATTCGTCAGGTAAAGTTTCTTCCGCTTAAACGGAGTCTGATATCTTGCGGTTTATTAAACACATATAGTTAACACTGGCGTTTTAAATGTGATTGTTGAGTGACTAAACCTGTTCAGTGTGTATGTGGTATTCGAATATTATTTGAATATGCAAAGAAAATGATTACAAGTTACATTGTCGCCACGGAATCGCTTTACTGGACCCAAGCGTGTATGAGAAGAATCAGTGCTAGATTCGCATCCTCGGCGACAGACTACCAATTTTCTCACCAAAAGAATAACATTGGTAGCGTGGCTTGAACCAATGTTAAAGTCAGAGACCTTAACTAACCATACGACCAAGGAGAAAGTTCTTACAAGCAAAACAGTTGAAGTGAACACATTACACATAAACATAAAAATGCTAAATAATTTGTTGAAATGTGCACATATACATATGCGCTATTGCTCATAATAAAATGAAAATACAGTGAAACAGTAATTATACACCCGGAGCACTGAATAGTCTGATGTCAAGTATAAACTGCAGATCATAATAGGGATCATGACAACGGAACAAATTCACGAGGAAACTGTTAAAGGACGTTGGAAAATAATGTCACAGTAAAAATATGTGCAGCATATAGTAAACAATCAGCGAATGAAACGTATGAAATAAACAGCTGTAAAAACGCACTGAACGAAAAATAGAAATTAGTTATAGTGTCTATACTGGAAACTGGAACGTCGTTTGAGAACAATGTCTTCAATGAAATCTGAAAAAAGAAATGAAAAATTAGAGAATGCTTTTCTTTATTCTTGTGTAAATATTAACAAAACCTGTCACCTGTAAGAGATAAATGCCCCCGAGGTGGTGTCTCACAGTTTGTTACCCTGACCTTTATCTCCTTGTGCTGAAATTTGTGTCAATTTGTTTTAAAATCCTTCAATGTTTAACATAATTACAGTCTGAACAGGAAAACTGTATAGCTTCATCAAACTTTATTATATTTTTTCAACAGAAGCAAATAGTAACCTCCTTATTATCTGTGTCTTTTACTTGTCTATATCCAGTATGTATGTTTTTTAGTGTTTAAGTTATTTTAGGTTTCGGAGGATATTGCAAGATACATAACGCGTCCCATTCCAGAGATACCCCATGTTTCTTTAACATGCCCGTTGTACAGCACCAAAACATCGGGCCTTGGTTTTAGGTCTCATCTCATATACCATTATTTATGCTAGTGGAGGAGCGGGGATAGAACCTGCGATCCCTGGGATGCAAGTCAAGCGCGTTAACCACTACACCTAAATTCAGATGGAAAAGGGCAATTTTATATGCCCATATTATAATCAACCATCAGTCAATCAATCTGTTTATCACACCTAATTAGTCATTGCAGGATTTGGGCATTACTTTCCACATCAGAAGAAGATGGAGCTAAGGGTGTTATTATATATAAGACAAAACAACACTGTAGTGGCATCTATCATAATTGAGTAATTCATGTCAACTGACTGCAGACAAAGGTTTTATAATATATTTAGCTTCTCAATTGTCATCAAATGTGATTGTTTGTATTTGTTAGAACAGACCATCAGTTGTTTTCACATAATCCGTTGAAAGCAATTATTAGCCAACAATAGAAGTTTATTATCTTCAAATTGCATTGGTAAGTATCATTTTGTTTATTTCTTAAATAATACAATGAATTCATTTTATGTTACATCCCCAGCAAAGTATATAATTAACCAGCAGACAGAAAGAAATACTTTTCATATAATTACTGAAAAGTTTCATTTTTGTTTTCCAAAACACTGCATCAATAGAGTAAGTACTAGCTGTTATCCTAAAAATGTAGACATGGAATCTCTTTCTGCATTCCAAATCACCCTACCAAATATCTAAGAATCACTGCACTTCCCAATAATGTCCTCTCCCATTGTATGCAATTTGAAAGAATTCCCTTCAGTACTTTAAGGGCTATGCTCCGCACAATAAAATGTAACTAAGGGGGATAATTAAAATAATAGGCAAGGTAAAATTATGGTTTTTAGGCACTGCATTTCCAATCATTGTGCTCTATCACTGTACGAAGTCTAATGTAATTTCCTTCAGTACTTTTTTAGTTATGCTCCGGACAAGGGAATTAATAAAGAGAGACAATGAAAATAAGACAGAATACAGAGTTATGGTACTTAAGTACTGCACTTTCCCCGAGTGTCCTCTCTCATTATGAGCAATTTGAAGAAATTTCCTTCAGTACTTTTCGAGTTATGCTCCGGACAAGAAATGTAACAACGGGGTAGAATTAAAAAATTAGGCAAGGTAGAGTCAAGGTTCTTGGGTTCTGCACTTCCAATCATTGTGCTCTATCACTGTAGGAAGTTTCAAGTAATTCCCTTCAGCACTATTTGAGTTATGCTCCGGACAAGAAAAATAAAAAAAATGTAACAAAGGAGAATAAAAAATAAAATAAAATAAAAATAAAAAATAAAGCTAGATTTAGTTATGGTTCTTGGGCACTGCACTTTTCCTGAGTGTTCTCTATCACTGTATGCAATTTTAAGGTATTTCCTTCAGTACTCATGAAAAGAAAATGTAGCTAAGGAGGATAATTAAAAAAATTAGGCAAGGTAGAGTTATGGTTCTTTCATACTGCACTTCCCATCATCGTGCTCAATCATTGTATGAAGTTTTAAGAAATTCCCTGTTATACTTTTGGAGTTATGCTCGGGACAAAGAAGTGGGGACTAGACGGACGGACGGACTAGTCGAATTATATATGCCATTCGAAGTTCCTTCAGGGGCATAAAAAGGTAAACGACAATAAGGCTAGCTTTCAGTCTATTAAGTCAGAAACAAAATGTATAGGTATTCTAGTGATTCAAATAATCTTTTCCATATTCTTTCGACTGCCATAAAATGCGGATGAAGACATGTTTGACCTTCCGTAAAATCAACAATTATCATTTAAAGGCTATACCGACAGCTGCTCCAGAATACTGAAACGTCAGACATCTCAGGCAAATAGATTTTAGACAACACTTAAACGACCTTGTACACGAGTTCACAAGGATTGAAAATTTTCAGTTTACCCACGTTTGCTCAAAGGCCTCTGTCAGGTTTGTGTTTTGACCGCTCACAGACAAAAAGCAGACATGACCTGCTCAAACCCAGTATGCTGACATCTTACGAAAAGGCTTATCAACAACAAACAGGTCTACGTGCATGTTGATAGACATGGTGACTCCTGCACGCGACCTCTGATGAAAATCCTTACTTCTTCTTAAAGCTCGGTCACCTGACGTTAACAACAAATCCGAAGAAACCTTAAGTAGTAAGACGTCATGTGCAGTGTTTACAAAAGTACACGCGTGTCTTTCGAGTGTGTATCAAAATAATCACGTTGCCTGAAGATTATGCAATGCATGGGTAATGGGTATAATTGACTTACTATGTATTATATAGCATACAGATGACCCCTCCAGACACCGCCACAATCTTCACTTGTGTTTCCCGCACATGTACTATTACATTCAAAGTTATCTGTCTTCCTGTACTCTTTCAAATGGTTTCCACAAAAACAGAGACTGGAGTCCTGGAAAAATACACAAAACGATGTACACCTTCATTTCTTTTTTTCATTCTGTTATTAGCATTTTCCTTTATCAAGCATGTATGTTTATGTACATGTCGTTCACATGCTAAAATTAGAAAAGTCGGACGGAGCTACTTTCATATCTTTTCCGAGTGCTTTAATCATATTTGAGCACTTGGATTTACTTTAGAAATATACCCTAGGTATATTAGAATAAATTTTATAAAACGCTATAGTAGACGTGCGATGATGAGTTGGAGAAAATAGTTAAGTTCAGTTTCCACCATACTGAACAAACAGAAGAGCGCTAAATGCTGAGAAGTCCAAATGAGTGTACCAACTTAACTTCAGAGACTATGGGAGATAACTCACTAAAGTGTGTCTTACAAAATGTAAGAGCAAAATTTCCCTAGTGGACACTTCCAACAATTTTAAACATTTATTGTGCAAGATTGTGTTAAAAAATTAAAAATGTAAAGCTGTACACTTGTGTTAGTTTTCGGTACTGGATGTGCAGTTCGGTTTATTTATGAAAACATCAGCTTTTCAGAAATCATAATATATGAAAAATTAATTCAAAATATGGTTTTAATACTATTGTTTATATACCGTCATTTGACATTATCCATAATCACGTGGTATCTTGTGTGCGGTGTGATTGGATGGACTGAATAAATTGGGCGTGAAGAGCTTCATCTAAAAGTATGTTTACATACCTCTGTTAAAGCAAATCTCATTCCGAATGTCTTGCAGTAGTTTATGCAGTACTCTGTGGTCATCTTGCTGTTGCGTGTACTTGGACCTTCTAAGAGTCTCAACTTACTGTCCATATAACAACCAAGATAGTTTACTGAAACAATTGAGGCATGGTCAAAATGGTAGGAATTTACTGACAAATTTGTGAAGATGACTGCATATCTAAACCATGAAATAATTTTTCCAAAACACTTAGTCTAACTGAAATGTATCTGTAAACTTCCGGAACTGGATGTTCACATTTTTGTATTTGTTAGAAAAAGGACTTTAGTACGATGGCTGTTCCAAAATTCCAAAGATGTTTGCTGTAGAGCATTTATTTATAGACATGAAGAGTCCTTTCATTGTATTATTTTAGATTTAAAGAGAATTCTGTCATAAGAAAATTTTAATTCAATTTCTAATGTCACCATGATACACAACTACACAATGTAAGCGGGGCAGGTAATATTTTGTATTGTTTTCGTTAGATTTCACCAACAATACTTTCCGTAGTGTTACACTATTACGGCGGGGAATCGCGTTACCTGTATTCGACGTCACCTGAACGTGCACCGCAAATTTCTGCATCAGAGACCTTTTTTATACAAATAACACGACCGTTGTTTGACGATATATGCTGAAATAAAGACGTAAACAATGTATTTAAAGCATACCGTAGGTTGTGTAGACAGAGATCCTCCAAAAGCCTCCACATTTCTGTTCGGAATTTCCACCACAATTATATGAACATTCACTTTCGCTTTGATTTTTATATTGTTTTAGGTGTTTACCACAGAAACACTGGTTAGCGTACTGAAAATATTAGGCAGAGGTACGTAGAGGGTATAGGTCTATATTACGGGATAAGCAGATTTAATGCAAGGGAGCCATAGCGAAAAGCAGTTTTTATTGCTTATGAATGAAGTATGGACATATAACCGGCTCACAGTTTGTCCCAACTACAGACATTGTTTGAATTGATTTATTTCCCTTCCAAGACATTTCAAGCCATTTGATTGGTCATTGATCCGTAAAACGAAATTGATATTAACGGACCAGGCAGGTAATATACACTTGTAATTTCCCTTCCTTGTACCCCACGTCGGACATGTTTGATGCATGTCCAGATCGTTAATGCAAAAAGAAAATTTCAGCCTACCCGACGCTCTAATTCATTTACACGGCGTGACAGTAGAAGACTCATATTTTCAAGAAACTATTATGACGGTATTATACATTTTGAGTACAAAACTGAATTTCTACGGAATAGTACACAGTTATGAAACTTATTTTGGACGAAGGGACGAATTTAGAAGCCATGATATTGAACACTGTCCAGTAAATGTTTTACTGGACCTCAACGTATAAATGTGCAAATACTATTGGTCCTGTTTCTTATGATGTTATTAATAAAGGTTACTAGAAACTATAATTCAGTTTACTGTAAAGTATAATAGTGGTATCACTCTACTATAGAATATCTCTTCTTGTTGTCATCAAGTTGAGATCACGATATCAAAAGTATACAACGGCAAGATGGTGATATTAGTAGTATCAGTGCGTGATATCGTAATTAGGGCATCGTGCAGTCACACATATAGATATCGTAGGAGTCGTCGGCTGACGGTCGAATAAAGTTTTATACGAAACTCTTACATTACGATAGCACTTATGGAACATCATATACAACTGTTAAACCAATTTGTATACCTCCACTCCGGCGTAGTAGTCACCCTCGTAAGTGCATTTTTGAACACATTTCTCTACGGTCATACTACCTTCGAAATAACTTCCCTCCAAAATTCTTTCTGATTTGTCCTCGTAGCAGCCGACATAACGATATCCAATAGAAGCTGAGTAAAACAACGTAAGACATTACACACATGTTTGATTTCAAAACAGGTAATGCTGCCAATCAAAGACTGTCTCTGTAAATATCATTCTTTATCATTCTGTGTATTGTTTTACCGTTTTTAATATTTTTCCTTGGTGTTTAACGCCGATTTCAATTGTGTTTCAGTTAACAACAGGGGATAGTTTACCTAACCTTCGTTCCTGAGAAATAACTACTAGAGCCCAACTACTTGACCCCTAGAACTCTGTACGAAAGTTGACACCTTTCTCACGTTAGGACACATGGTCCTTAGCGACTCTTTCAGTGAGATTTTTAAGTGACTGCAATTACTCTACCGTAAACGATCTTCTTATACGAAATAACATGTAACGTCGTATCATAACTTTTAACTGACATAAGCGTTCAAAGAGGCATAGTCTTTAGCGAATCTATCAGTGAGAGTTTTAAGTTATTTCAAGTCAATGACTCTAATCGCTAAAACAGACAATTATGAACTACCTCTGTACAACTGTTCCAAGAACTACAATGGATTTCTTTTCCACAGAGATGTAACTATCATACTTCTTTACTTGTGTATATATCTCAAAACAATTTAACTCCAAGGAATATATTAGATCTTTTGAATGTTTATAAAATTTATAATTATATTTTACGTTCAGCCTCTAAAAATCATCTTCCAACAAAGAAATGTCAAACAAACTACTAAAAAGATTGTTTTAGTTATAGTACTTAATATGTTTGGAATAAAATTCCTTCACAAATCCGAAATCTACGACGTCTTCTACTGAAATCAGAAATACCATTAAAACAATATTATTAGACATTGAATTTAGTAACATACTTACTGTTAAGCTGCTCGCTATCAGATTTTGGTGAAAGATCAAGGTTCTCTGAACTTTCTGAAATTAAATTTTTTGAGAACGAATCATCAAATGAATAGGTTACAGTTTAAATTCCTGTAAAGTATTTGTAAAATTGAAATTATACGCTTCCAAATTATAAAGCGTAACAAACGCTTTTGAAATTCCAATATAAACATATAGTCTAGCGGTGCCGTAAAACCAGACTCACCAACATTTTCAACAGGTTATCTGAAGCTGCTACATAGATTTTTACTTGTGTTGTTCATTCTATCCATAACCTTTACATTTTATATTTAAGAATAACTATTTGAGGAAATAACTGGTTCACCGGAAACAGTGAACGAGCAGCGTTACCAATGAATATTTGAGAACGTGTTTTAAGTGGAAAGATTGAGTTTTTGTTGAAAAACTGGTGATATATCAGATACAGCCAGTATCCAAGGCAGTAGTTTTGAAATAACCTCACCGTTTTAGACAAGGAACAGATGGTATAGAAAATTATATAACGGTCATGGTAGAAAGTAAACGTTCGATGCGACGTCAGTTAGGACGTTGCTGTCCAGGATAGTCCTCAAAATCTTCATGAACTTTAAGAATGTAAAATCAAAATCTGTTCAATATTTTGAAATAACGTGCTCATTTTGGGTCGTTTTCAATCACATAATGTATTTAAAGCATACCGTAGGTTGTGTAGACAGAGATCCTCCAAAAGCCTCCACATTTCTGTTCGGAATTTCCACCACAGTTATATGAACATTCGCTTTCGCTGTGCTTTTTATATTGTTTCAGGTGTTTACCACAGAAACACTCGTTAGCATACTGAAAGTATTAGGCAGAGGAACGTATAGGGTATAGGTCTATATTACGGGATTAAACAAATTTATTGTAAGGGAGTGATAGCGAACCGCAGTAATAATTGTTTATTCATGTAGTATGGACTTATTACCGACTCAAAGTCTGTACAACCAACAGACAATGTCCATTGAATTCATTACTCTTAAAAGACATTTTAAGTCATTTGATTGGTCATCGATCCGTAAAACGAAATTGATATTAACGGGCCAGGAATGTAATATACAATTGAGTTTTCTCTTCAATATACCCTACGTCGGACATGTTTGATGCGTGTACAGTGTGTCAAGGCAAAAAGAAAATTGCAGCCCTCCTGACGCTCTAATTCATTTTACACGGCGTGACAGTAGTAGACTCATTTTGAGTTTTTTAAAAGCCAAAAGGGAGTATGTTCAAGAAATATTATGACGGTATTATACATTTTTAGTAGAAAACTGAATTCTTACGGAACAGTACACAACTGTGAAACTTATTTTGGACAAGGCGACGAATTTAAAAGCCATGATCTTGTACACAGTCAAGTAAATATTTATACTTGATCTCCACGTATAAATGCGCGAAGACTATTTTTCATGTTTCTTATGATGTTAAATGAAACTGTTATTCAGTTTACTGTAAAG
>JAUMHA010369990.1:0-13399 GCA_032359765.1 Saxidomus gigantea | reverse complement strand
TTTGCTCTAATACATTATGAAATGTCATGTAAGTATGTTATATGGTTTCAGTCTATGTTTATTACTGTTTGAAAAAATTGTGAAGTTTCGTATTGTGTGATTAAAGAACTGTACTCAGTAGACTGAATAGTACATTGTATTTTCGTTCAGAATAATTTTGCCTCTCCAGGAATCTATCAAGAAGACAGCAAAATAGGGAAATGTACGTTTTAGGTACGCCAATCCAATTTACCTCTAATTATTCGAATATTGCCTTCTGTGTCTAATAAAATCCACCAGGATAGTCATACTTGGTTTTATTCTCAAAAACAGGATCCTTGTCCAAGGAGATAATAAATTTTGCGGCCTTCGTGGTTAATGACTGCGCATCAGACTCCAAATCATTGTTTATTAGACGCTGAACAGCGCTGGAACGGATATTATTTCATATGTTGAACCCCTGTTGTAGTTAAATAAATATATTCTAGATACGTTTGCTATAGAGGAAATACTCAAAAATATTTCAAAACAACTGCCAAAACGTACTCATTAAATGTAACCGAATTTATAGTCAATTAAGGTCAACTGTAAAATACTTATCTTTTAATTCTCATTATGAATTCAAATAATATTGAACTTTCGTTCGGAAACGCCATAAAAGTCTTAGAGGAAAGTGGCAATGGAGACAGTGATTTTGCCGATTTGAAAATGTATTATATGTACAAAGATAGGCGTGATTTGGTCACTTTAGAATTTACTATCCGAAAATGTTATTATAAAGAAAAAGTTAAAACTACTACAACGGTTTCAAATCCTAACATACTCGACGATACGTGTTGTGCAAATTTCGACAAAAGTCTTGTGGTGTTTTGCGAAAATTAATTAACTGAATTGTTTATGTTTCATCAAAAAAAAAAAGGAACATCAAATTTCAAACAATTATTCACTATTTGTATTTTTGTTGAAAACATATTAATTATATCGGATACCTGATTATGCTGAGGACGAGGATAGCGCGTGTCACATCTTTGTCAATCTGCGTAAGATGACATATCTCGAAGAAGTTTTGAGTGTTTTTACGCATGAATTAGGTCGTATATTACAGTTTAGACACTGTCAAGAAATCAAGGTTCATGACGGCTTTAATACTATATATATATACTTTCATGCCTGACAATATTGACTAATTACTACTTATGTAGTCATCTAAACTATAACGCAGTTTTATATTTGTGTAAGCGATCAAGGGCCTTCAGTTATCTAGACATTTCCTAATAACTATATAATCATACTGATTGTTCAAAACTATCTTTTTTTTCTCTTTCTAACAATGCATTATGCACACCGGGTGTTATTAAAACTGAAAGCATCAACATAACAAAATAAGCTAAATAGAATTAACAAATGACATGTTATCATTATCTCCTAACTGATGACAGAGTTCTGGATATAGGTTTTATTTACCGACGGAGATCTGTAAGTACCTCTATTTTTAATTACTTTTTTTGCAAAGTTCTTACAGTTTTACTTTCCTTTGATAATAATTCTTCTATAGGATTAAGTATTTACCACTATTGTCATATATATTGTCCATTATTTACAGTGCATCTGCTCGAAACGTTGTTCCTATTATGAGTTTTAATTACGATATTTAATTCATTTTTGTACAGATTATTCCGAGGACTTCCGATTGACGTAATTACAAATCATTGTGCAATACAAAAAGCTAGTGGATAGAACCGAAAGCAAACTGCTTGTTAAAAGGTTCGTTCCACTACATACGAAGTTCTGACAGGTAATTGGCTGCAGTAAACAACGAAGTCATAAACATTTAATAAGTTGAATGCAAAATATTGAAAATAATGACAAAATGAACAGAGAAAACAGAAGATGCATATCTTTTTTAAGTTAAGGTGAAAAAATAGAAGGAAAGAAGAAGTGATTGAAACAATTCAAATTAATAGTCAACACTACACACTTGTACCTTGCCTGTTAAAACGTTTTGACTTTTCTATGTACGTTTAAACAGCAGAAAATATATTGCTATTTTGATTGTTGCTCAACAAGGGATAACACTTGAACGGAAATCTGACAAATTTGTGAAATTTGATTAAGTCTGTCGAATTTCCTCAAAGCGTTTGCAGGAAAAAGTGTTTAGTTGTCTACCGTTTGCCAAAGAAGCAAAGAGGTGAATCAATAATAATTTTACTAAAAGATCGTCGGCAAGGGAACTACAATTTGTTCTGAATCAAACATGGTAGACTTGTAATTGTCGTTTGCTGTCGTAGTAGTAGCTAGACACTTTGGTTATTGTTCAAAATACCTGTCTCTTGAAGGAGTTTAGCGTTGGAGAGTTTTGTGTGTTTGCTTGGAGCTGACTGAACAGCCTTGCAGCAGATGGAACTGTAGAGTCATGACAGAAAGATATCCTTGCACTTGGAATACGAAAGTCATTAGAGTTTCGGAGGTAGTAGGCTTCCTTAGAGGCAGTGGGTGGACAAAGATCATGGAGGTAAATAGGAGCGGTTCCATTTGAAAGTTTGAAGAATAATACGAGTTTGTGCTTCTTTCGACGGCTTTCAAGACTCACCCAACCTACTTCTGTCATGAGCTTATTAATTGAAACAAGTTTAGTCGCACCAGAAACAATTCTAGCAGCTTTGTGTGGACTTTCTCAAGTGACTCGCACTCCGCCTGGGTACAGTTGTCAAAGATTATGTCTCCATACTCGAGAAAAGGCCTTATAAAGGCAAGTATATTGTTTCTAAAGAGTTCCTATCAAGAATGAGTTTTAATTTTCTCATAGTATTTATGCTTTTGTATGCTTTTTGTAGGTTGCATTTCTCATTCTATCTTGATGAAACTTTGTTAGTATGATTCTCTTGATAAAATTTAGGTCGATTATGAATATGGCTAATCTGAGGTAAAAAACTAGGTCGCATGGTTAAAAACCTTGTGTATGCCATACAAGTGACATTTACAACCCAATCATCATGTAAATTAGTCTAAAGATTGCCTTGTCAAGGGAAAACAGAATGTCTGTGTTTATGATATATAGTTAAGGGTTGAAGTTTGGTCACACATTGTCACAAGTCACAGGTGAGCGATATATCTTGGTCCTCTTATTTCTGTCTTTTTTTAATACAGATAGAAATACCTTTTGCAAAATAATACTACATACAATTCAGTTTAAAAAATTGTTAGTGCGTCTTGTTATCAAAATAATTTAGTTCAGAAAAATGAAATTGTGTAATTAAAAGACTAATTTAAAGGGGCACTCCCTCCATCTAGCCGATTATATTCTCGAAAAAAAGATTATCCTTTGTTTATACTTTGGTTTAAATCTCGCTGTATAACACGTTTTTTTCGCGTAGATTATACACTTATATAAAAGCTGCTCGCTCTCAGATGTCGTTGAATTTTTTTTTTAAATGACATACTAATATATACATATAGCTAAAGGCTAGAATCAATAGTAGATGTAATAGTCTAGGTAGGAATGACCAAAACTCGAATTTTAGGAACGTATTATTCTAAATTTAAAGAATACTTTTCAGGATTTTGTACTGGAACCTTTTTATAAGACTATATGTTCCTAAAATGTTATTTTCATACAGTTTGAAGAACTTTTATCTTTTTTTACGAAAATCTGAGAGCGAGCAGCTTTCGTATAGCGAACGACAATATAATAATCAACACTATTCCAAACACAGTCGTACTGTTTAATCTGTTTTATCGTATTATGCTTTATGCAATACAATGATCATCAACTTCTCTTTGTTTTATACAGATACATAAGCATTTAAGAGAATATCCACAACATCGCGTTACATGTAAAGTCTTCCCGTATCACAAATATCAGCTATCATCGTTTTGACTTTAGTTGTTATGGACATCTTGTGTTGTTTTTTTCTTTTCGGTTGCACAACGTCTACAATATCCTCAATATAAGAATAAACATTGTTTGCATTACAGGACATACATACAGCTCCAGTGTTACAACATACATGGATTTAGGGAGGGGAAAATACATATGTTCACATGTAAAAGATTATACACATAATAAAACAATAAAGTTCCATTTTTAAAGGAGCAATGAACAGTTACAATTTGTATCATTATATGTTTTGTTATAGTTACATAAATTTTTTATTTCATTGAATTAATTGTTAAGACAATCGTCAATTTCTAAAATACACTATTCACTATTATATACAATATGGTTTGTTTTTATTAGCTCACCTGGCTTCGCCAGGGTGAGTTTTTCTGATGGATGATTGTCCGTCGTCCGTTGCCCGTCGCCCGTTAACATTTTGATTCAAATGACATCTCCTCTGAAACAACTTGGCCAATGTTGATGAAACTACGCAAGGATGTTCATTGCATAGAGCTCTACCAAAATTGTTCAAAACATTCTATTCCATGCAGAACTCTGGCTGGCACGGCAATAAATAGGAAAATACTTTTAAAATCTTCTTCTCTGAAACCACAAGGCCTAGAGCTTTGCTATTTGGCATGTGTCATTGTCTAGTAGACGTCTACCACGATTGTTCAAATTATGACCCCCTGATCAAAATTAACCCCGCGGTGGTCACTTAGTTTTGCATAGGCGTATATAGGAAAAATTAAAAAAAATGTCTTCTCTATAACCACAATTCCTAGTGCTTAGATACTTGGTATGTAGCATTTGCTAGTGGACCTTTACAAAGATTGTTATAAGAAAACCTATTTGATATATAACATTGTCTAGTGATCTTCCACCAGGCAAGTGGACTTGTACCAAGGTGAGCGACCTAAGGCCATCTCGGCCTTCTTGTTGTAAATGGTATTAATTGGGATCTTAATGCATCGTCTTTATTTTGATGGCAGTCCTCACTTGTATTAACGTTCTCTAGTTCTTAAAAAACCTATTCACTTATCTTTGTTTAACAGTGTTTTAAAGCTGCTCGCTCTCAGATTTTGGTAAAAAAATAAAGTTCTTCAAACTGTATATAATAACATATTTTAGAACATACAGTCATATAAAAAAGCGCCAGTATAAATTCCTGTCACGTTTATCTCTAAATTTCAAATAATACGCTACCAAAGTTGCAAACGCTTTTGAAATTTCAATATAATCATATTGTTCAGCGGTGCGTGTACAGCGGTGCCGTGTAACCGACATTTTCAATCGATTTCTGCAAATTCCTACCTAGATGATTTTTACTTATATTTTGATTCTAACATTTAGTTTTAGTATGACAATTTAAAAGAAACAACATTTTTTTAACGGTAACTGAGAGCGAGCAGCTGTAAGGACCTCTTCAAACAAGGTAGTATATGATGGAAACATAAGTGAAGGACGTCAAGGCAGCAGACAAAACATGTGGCGTTCACACTCTTCTATACACTTCTCGCTTAAAATGTACAACATTTCAAATTATTTATGTGTTTCTTTATAAGATGTTCCGAAAATGTAATATTTATGACTCCTAGTACAAGGCTAATTATCAAATTAAAACCAGACGGATATTTATAAGACCAGTCACTCATAACTACAGCTGTCACAAAAAATGTTTTGCTTTCTTTAATTAATTAGACAATCTACTTTTAAGAGTGGGTTTTCAAAGGAAGAGTATCAAGGCAATAACCCATCAAAAGTCCGTTGAATTAAAATTATCTGCCATATATTTTTTTACCTCTTGGTCATTTTGAAATTCATGTTACGGAAGTATCATAAATGCAAGACATGAGAGTTTTTGTGCGCTGATTGCTAAAATGAAGCCGGCAGATAATGAAAGGGTTGATAATTAAATAAAAGGAATTGGCAGATGGTGCGTTAGAAGTTTTGTTAAGTATTTAAATTACAAAAGTTCCCGTTTGGATTAACATATGTCGGCTCAGTGGCAATTTCGAGTAATGTAGCAATGTGAGAAGCCCTTAAAACAATCTGATTCATATGTCCTCTCTAATCGTGCACCGAACTTTTAAATAGAATGAGCTGATTCCCGCCAGTTATCATGTAAATACATTTTGAATTATTTAAAATCGACCTTTGATTTTTAATGATCTTAATCCGTCAAACCATCCTTCCATTCGCCCTTAACAATTCGTGTCTGCCCCATAACTTTTGAACCCTTCGACAGATGCTCCATGCGAAAGGGGGGAACATCTGTTTTCGATCCGGCTCTTGTAGCTAAAACCGGATATTTATGTCTTAGCAAGAAGTAACAAGTTGTGTTATTTATGTTTTATCGCCCAACTAATCATGATTACAACACTTGTACGTTCCGCCTGCTAACAACACTAGAAACAAATTTCCCACGTGAACACATATCCTGCTGATATGACATTTATTATTCTCTTCAGAATTTCTCTTTACATTTTTTGCTTTGATAATCGATAATAGCTAGCCCGGATATTTACAAATGACGAATTTCTGGTGCTACTTCCACAGTTTCTGAAGTACATGTACTGTTAAAATATGTGGTACAAATAGTCGCCAATTTATTTTTTATTATCAAATGCAATGTGTAACTAATTCATTAAATATTCGTCATATTTGACTTTTTTTTGTAGTTACTGAGATACGATATTTTCTGCAAGTTAGAACTTTCTTACGAGCTGTCGTGAAACAACTATAGATTATGTAAATTAAAGTATTAAACTACTTAAAGGCGACCGTGTGTTCAAACTTTTCAAGTTAAAGTGGATTGCTTGGCTTTAAAGTGAACAAAATTGTATTGCCGAATCCTAATGTCAGGCGTTATACATGTATAAGGACTACTTTTTATTGTGACCTACTATGCATGCCTATCTCTCCAAGACGTTTAACTCGGATAAGTGAGAAAGATATTGCTATAATTAAAGTGTTTTCTGTCATGAAACGATAAACAGCACTATAATGCCTTAATCATTTAGACAGGATTGTGCTTATCATCACAAACGCAGTAATGGTATAAGTGCTCGCGTGAAGATCTGCCGCTAGGTGTACCTGGTGATCATTCCGGCAAACTTTTCTTGTTTTAATTAATGCGTTCGCCAGCAGGCGAAAAGACATTTACAATAAAGCAAAGAAATACACGTGATGCAAATTGAAGAAATAAAAGCGCTTTTCAGTGGGAATGATATGATTGTGAAGCAAACGCCATGTAAGGAGATTTCAGTGAGTATGTTATTGTTGGATGGGATCAGACTTTCAGTCTTGATCAATTATAAATATATTGCTCATGCCTTCTACATAATTTTGTTTTTTGTACTTTCACTATAACGCATTTTGATTTATTATTTTCAAATTTGAAATACATATTGTTTAAAGACTTCTGAAAATGATCACTTCCTCCCTTCCTGTAATGTAAGGTGACTGTTTTGTTGCTTCAGTCTACATTACAAGTCCGCGAAGTATTGTACAGTTACTCTTTCATCTGTTCCTTACAATGTAAACTTGTTTTATGCCTACAAATTAGCACTGGTACACAAGCATGATGGAGACAGTAATCACTGACACTACCAAGGAACGTCCTGCGGAAGAATCCTCGCCCCCTCGAGCCGATTATCAATAAGGCGGCTCCTTCATCTTTAATTGCTTCTATTATAGCCTCCCCTGGTTGACCACACTGTTGCCTTACATGTCCTTCTATCTGCATATACAAACATAGTGGACATCATAACAGAACCATGGCCAATCAAATGTCATTTCTTAACTTGCATTTATGACCATTGTCATTGTGACCATGATCGATAATAAAACGTGTAATATTGTGACGATATTGAAATGTCCAAGCAATGCAACGGTATTCTGACCATGTGAACATGTATGTCACAGAACATATAAATCATGGTCTGTACTGTAATTAATTGCTTTAACAATGTTTAGAGCGTGTCTACATCTATGCTACAGAACATAGTGCATCAATGCATAAAGTTTAATTATTTGGTGACCATGTCCTAATTAAGAAATAATCTATTGTTTGGAGTGCTTTTGATCAAGCACTAAAAACCATAGATTATTTCGATTCTTATACGCCGAATTTATGAAAGCTATCGTAACTACTACAGACCCCTTTTTTAGTTCGACGGTAATGTGTAAAACGGCATAAATAGTGGCTGTTGGAATAAACTCCCCTATTTCGGGCCACCATTCAAAATATCATACATAGCTATATTATACAGACTTATTTTAGTTTTAATCATCTGGTACATAAAACATATAAAGTACCTGACTGTGACATTATGCAGAAGACGTCAGATTCAGAACCTAACAACGCAGGTAATCGATTTAAATGCGTACCGCTATATTGAACTGTACAACGTTTTAATGTGGAGTTATGACGTCAGTGTGATGTCGTAAACGTTTTCATTCATTGTTTTGTCTCAAGGAATCCAAGCACTGTATGATTGTTAATCCTGCATTTTTTTTACCTTTTTAAATAAAAAAAGCTGATGGGTATTCTAAGTCTTAGCTGTCGAAGCCAAAAATAATATTTAGCTTGTTAATCACAGCTTTTAATGCGACGGATGTATCTATACAGATATTTATTCTATTTCTATATTCTTTTTTATGCGCGGGAGTAAATCAGACAAGTCGGAAGGAGCTACTTCCATGTCTATAAGTCCGCCTACTTGTCCGAGTGCATTAATCATATTAAATCACTTGAATTGACTATATTACATACCATAGGCATACTAGAATATTTGCTATAGCACATATAGCGTCATGGTCTGCAGTGTAATTACTTACCTTAAAAATGTTTTGACCACGTCTATATTTGTGATATTGAATCATTGTAAGTATTTGCTGTAAGGTTAAGACCATGTTATCAATGCTTTAGAAGTCTAAAAAGTAATAATTTACTGCAACAATGATTTAGTTTAAACAATATTTTATTTATCAAATATCATGTAAGTACAATATATATTACAAAGACAAGGGATCGAGTAGTAAGCTAATAAGCTTTTTTGGAAACTCTTTCCCTAATGATTTGAAAATGTCCCGAAGTGCTCAAAGGTGAGCTTGTGTTCGCCCTGTGCCCTCGTCTGTCTGTCTACCCACACTTTGCCTTGTGTATGTAATAGAGGCTGTATTTTTCATTGGATCTTCATGAAACTTATTCAGTATGACTACCTTGATAAAATCAAGGTCGAGTGTGAATGTGGGTCATTTTGGCTCAGAAACTACTTCACGTGGTCAAATCATAGAAAAAAAACTGTGTATGCAAAAGGGGTTGCATTTTCATTTGATACTTCAAGAAACTAAGTTAGTATGATTACCTTGACAAAATATAGGTCGACTTCGAACATGGGTCAAATAGGATCAAACTAGGTCACATGGTCGAATCATAGAAAAGGCTTGTGTATGCTATAGAGTTTGCATTTTTCATTGGAATTTAATGAAGCTTTGTCCGTATGATTGCTTTGATAAAATCTAGGTTGAGTTTGAATATGGGTCATCCTGGGTCAAAAAGAAGGTGGCGGGGTTAAATCATAGAAAAACCTTGTGTATGCTTTAGAGCTTGCATTTTTCATTGGATTTTCATGAAACTTTGTCAGTATAATTGCTTTGATAAAATCTAGGTCGAGTTCGAACATGCGTCATCTAGGGTAAAAGCCTAGGTCACCCGGTCAAATCCTAAAAAAGCTTGTGTATGCAATAAATGCTGCATTTTTCATTGGATTTTCATGAAACTGGGTCAGTATGATTGCTTTAATGACATCGAGGTCGATTTGAACGAGGGTCACAATAGGATCAAAAGCTAGGTCACGGGGTCAAAACATAAATAAACATTGTGTATCATATAGAGGTTGCAGTTTTCTTTGGACGTTCATGAAACTTTGTCAGTACGATTGCTTTGATAAAATCTAGGTCGAATTCGAACATGGGTCATCTAGGTCACGGGGAAAATTTGTAGAAAAACCATGTGACACTGTATGGAATAGACCTTGCATTTTTCATTCTTTCTTCTTGAAACTTTGTCAGTACGATTGTCTTGATGAAATGTAGGTAGAGTATGCATATTGGCAATCTGCGGTCAAAAACTAGGTCTCCCGGTTAAAAACCTTGTGTATGCCATACAGGCACAATTTACAACCATCAAGTAAATTGGTCAAAAGTTTTGCATTGTCAAGGTCATGCGTTTGTGTTTATGATATATAGTTTATGAAGTCTGGTCACACATTGTTATTAGTCGTAGGTGAGCGATATAGGGCCATCTTGTTTTCTAATTTATGCTATATCCTATTAGTTATAATCACACGCTCGTCAAACTCGCATGCGAGTGCATGTTGTGCTCCGATAAAAGTCCTATGATGCAACTTCCGGCACTCCAAAAGCGAACCCTTGTCTGTCACTTTTGAGGTAAGTTGTTGAAACATTTTCGTATGTTAACATTGACCAGAAAATAATTTCGGAAATTGTCGAATGGCGAGGTCTTGGAGGACTTTACAGATGTAAGTGCTTCGTCTGTGAATGAAAAGTTTGACAGAGAAACTGTTTGTGTCAGTCGCTCGTAAACGGTTTAAAAATAGATTTGTTTTTTCAACGATCATTATTCCGTCCTAAATGGTAGTTCTGATGGGAAATATCTACTTTGATATAATGAATGGATGCAAATCTGGCCATAGTGTGAAAATGAATCCTCAATTCCTAAAAGATACAAAAACATTGCAATTTTTATAACGGCGCTCCGAATAGACAGTCTGAACTTTCATATGGTATTTGAAATACAGAAGCAATTCGGGGTCTAAAGCCTACACTGTCATCATTTGTGTTGTACACAAGGCTTGCGGAAATTCCTTTATTATTACCAAAGCAAAAATAAATTTAAGAACAAATATTTGTAATAAAAAGTCTACGTATTAAATAGACTTAAAATGGACATGAATTGATATTTTCAAATATTCTTACTCCTGACTTTATGACATGTGTAATTTAAACGTAATAGTATTAAAGCTGCTCGCTCTCAGATTTTGGTAAACAAATTAAGTTATTCAAACTGTAAGAAAAACATATGTTAGAACATATAGTCAGTCATATAATAAGGTTCCAGTATAGATTCATGTACAGTATATCTGTATAGTTGAAATAATATGCTACTAAATTATAAAGAGTTTGAAATTCAAATATAAACATAGTGTAGAGGTACCGTAAAACCAGCATTTTAAGTCGATTTTTGCAAATTTCGACCTAGATATTTACTTCTATTGTTAATTTTAGCTTTAAGCTATATACTTTTAAATTGGTATATCATTTTGATAAAATTTTATTTTTTTGCAACGGCAACTGAGAGCAAGCAATGCTTTGCATAAATGTTACTAGAAAAGTTATGATACTTTTCAAATAAGAACAAGATTTCTCAAAAACAGTTTCTCTGTCAAATTTTCATTTCGCAGACAAAACACTTTCATGGATAAAATCTCAAATTACTTTGTCATCAAAATTTGTTGTTTATGCAGAAACGGGATCGCAGTTGGAGTGCCGGAAGTTGTTCATACTACAACTTGCACTCTGTATGCGAGTTTAACGGGGATGAATCATGCATGCAGAGAAGCATTATTTAAATCAGCAGCGTTATAATTTTGTGATGATTTTGTTTCTGTGGTATTATGTTTCACAAAACAAATGTGTTAAACATTGTTTCTCCGCGATATAAAAATTGCTTTTATTTATTTACAGTCCTTAGGAATGGACAGTTTACTCCTCTAGTTCTAAAACACGCATGGTAAATTTTATATAAACATTTTACGGTTAGTACTCCAGAAAGCGAACATTTGAAGTTAGTTCGCAAACATAAAACATTTAAAGTTACAACTGTAAAAACGTGGAAATAAGTGTGAAGCAAATTAACTTGCCTGCAAATCTTTCATTTTTATTGAGTAGATATTAATCAATTCTTTAGTTTTTTCTTCTGTGTCCCTTAACAACTCAGTGATGATATCTGGGTCTGCTAACAAAGAACCTGCAACATGGAGACTGTGATAAGTAACTATATCTGGGTAGATATATTGATCAATCAAATATAATTATGTATAAAGTGTCAAAGACGTGAAGCTGTTCAAAGCATAACCCATGTACACGTATTTGTATTACGTCATGGTTGCACAAAATACGGTTCTTTTAGTATTACATATGCCCACAATGCAGAGTATATATAACTCTCAAAGAAAACGCAAGTCATAGCAAAAATCAATATTGGGCAAACTTGTATAGATGCTTCTGAGATAATTAAATCAATAATGTACCTTTAATGAGAGTTTTTAATTCAGCAAATTATCCCTGGAAACATTGATTTCGCATTTACTGCAGCAATAAAACAATGATTAATTTTTGCATTTCACAGAACACTTAAAGAAGCAGGAAATGTGAGCAATCATCTCGTATAGACACAGGAAACTGGCACTGCATGAACGTTAATTTGAAATTAAGAAAACTTAGGATAAGAAGAATCAAACGTGAATTTGTAGAAGAGTTCTACAGTAAAAGGGATGTTGATATGAAAGAAGAAAATGTGTTAAACTTAGACTAATGTGCAAATATATAGACTTGGTCCCGTGCTAATACAGCGTCGCGTTTATATCACACGTATAAAGATACAAAGCTGCGAAGCAAAGTGGTTTAAGCATCAATATACCCTGGTAACGCGTGTGTGGTCTTCAAGTAAGTAAGATTAACCAACTTTTCAGGTTTTCTTTGCTATCACAATATAAAATGTGAAAAGAGGATGTAAAACTAAAAGCCAGTTTCTAAAAGAACGCTGTTTCCGTTTGGTTGACTGTTTATTGTGCCACTACTAAAGTGCTACACTTGGAAGTAATCTTTGCCTGCATCAGCTACTACATCCTCGTTTTCAGGTTTTGAAAAGTAAACAATATATATTTCACAATGCCAATTTATAAGACTTACATTCTTTAATAACACTATTGTATTCTGTCACGTGAATAAGAACCACGTGATCACCAGGCTTACGAACATTCTCCACATAAACTGAAATAGAAAACATCATTCTAAATATCAATGCATAAATGTTTAATACTTATGTTTTAGTCATACAATTTTGTGAACAAGTACCCTGTACCAAAGCGATTGCCTGTATAAATGCTGTAGAAGATAGTATATATCATGTAAGTTTAAGTACTTTGCATATTTCTCTCTCTGCTGTAGAAGATAGTATATATCATGTAAGTTTAAGTACTTTGCATATTTCTCTCTCTGCTGTAGAAGATAGTATATATCATGTAAGTTTAAGTACTTTGCATATTTCTCTCTCTCACTCAGCGCTCACGGGTGTCCAAAACTTCACTTTGTACAAACGATTAAATGACAGAAATTTAGTTTTTGTAATATAGTTAAATAAGCAGTAGTCCACCAAGGTAAATCATATACCACTTTTGTATATATTTACTTGTAAAAGCCAATGTCTGCGACATGGGTGATATATGATGTGCT
>JAUMHA010369979.1:0-13401 GCA_032359765.1 Saxidomus gigantea | reverse complement strand
ATCATTTTTGAAATACAACAAATGTAAATTTCCGGAAGTGCACAAATCCAAAACCTCACCAGTGACCCCCCTTAAGAAAATTACTTGAAACTTTATACAGTGATAGAGCACAATAAGGGAAAGTGCAGTACTAAAGAGCCATAGCTCTATCTGGTCTACTTTTTAAATTATCCCCCTTTGTTACAATTTCTTCTTTTTTCTTGTCCGTAGCTCAACTCCAAAAGCAGTGAAGAAAATTACTTGAAACTTCATACAGTGATAGAACACAATGATGGAGAAAACATGCTTTAGAACCATACATCTTCCTTTCCTAACTACCCCTGCCAGTTACTTAGTTTCTTTTAAATTAGAACCTATACCATAATCATTCATCTCATCTTAAATTTCTTGGTTATAGAAAGAGAACTCGGCGGTGGATGGAAATGTCTAACATAGCTCTTGTTGAAAATTGTTCATCAGTGATAACTACAAGCAATTTCATATTGAAAACTTTTTAATTCTAGATACCCCTTTGTGTGAAATGTGTAGTAGATTCGCACTAGGAGATTGCGTTGGATTGGGAGATGGTTCAGCAGTATGTGCCTGCAGTAAATTTAGTAGTCATTACAAGAAGCCTTCATTATGCCGTTTTCGAAAGCCGAAATCATGTAAGTAAACGTCTTCCTTTAATCACTGTACAATTCATAAACGAAAAGAACACAATTACGGAAACGTATATGGACCCCTGTTTTATATCTATATAGAGTCGTTAGGTTTAAAACCCTTACATTTTTGGAAAAAATGGCGCGGCCGTTAATATGACGCAAATTACGTCGCCGTTGAAAATACGTGCAAAATACGCGGCACGTTGTCGTTTTCACCTGCTGAATAAAAACACGCTCAGTGATATCACCATGTCGATGCGCTTGGGCAGTCGGCCATAGAAATTTTTAACAACTGTTTTTCTACACTTACGGCAACTTAAGACTTATCATCCAACACAACAGTCCTTCCATAGGTAGGTATTTAACACCCCAGCGGACTTTTGCAACTGCAATATGCAGATTCTGTATCCATATTCAGCCATTTTGACGCTTGCACACTGTGTTACGTCATATATGTCATATTGGTATCGTTTCTATTTACACGTATAACGGCTGTTTTTGAACTGAGGTATTTATGATAAATAAAGATGATAGATAATGTATTTTCTTCTTTTTTTTTAGAGTGGAGATATGTTTGAGCGACGTACGTATTCGAGTGATGCCGTTTTTGCAAAAATTGCACGGGAATTCGGAGTCCCTGAAACGACGTTACGTAACAAAATTAAAGGGAAATTTGGAGTGAATGTCTCGCTTGGAAGGCCACCAGTAATAAAGTTCCCTCTAGAACAAAAGCTTGCATACCACTGTGCATTTATGGCGCAAATGGGTTACGGTTACACAAAATGGCAAGTTTTAGATATAGCTATGGAGTTAGCAAAAGCTTCTGGAGTCTCCGATATATTCAGAAATGATAAACCCAGTAAGCATTGGTTTGACGAATTCATAAACAGATTCCCCCACATGGTCATGAGAAAGCCCATAAGTTAGAGAGAGTGAGATCACTATGTGTGTCTCCATCTACAGTAGATGCTTACTATAAACAACTGAAATCAACTTTAATAGAAATTGACTTATTTGAAAATCCCTCCTGAGTCTGGAACATTGATGAAACAGGTATTACATGTGATTACAATCCACCTAAAATTCTTCCATCTAGATACACGCATGTCAATGCAGTAACAACTGGTAAGTCACCAACTACTACTGTAATCGCCTGTGGGAATGCAATAGGTCACATGTTACCACCGTATGTAATATATAAAGGTGAACGTCTTTGCAAAGAACTTGTTTCTGATGGTGTTCCTGAAACTAAATATACAACAACAGCCACAGGTTGGTCTAACAGTGATACATTTCTTGATTTCTTTAAGAATATGTCATATGCTTCCAGGACTGCTTGCATCAACCCTTTCAATCCCCAAGCAGTGATTGATAAACTTCCAAAGAAAACAGCAGCCAAAAATGAGAACACAAACAACTGTCAAGAAAGGAAATACGAGAAGTAAATGAGGTGAAATAGATGTTTGTCGAAAAGGAGAGAAATATTGAACTTCAAAAATCGAAAGAGACACCTGTGAAACAACAAACATCAAAACAAGAGACCACGGCAAGGAAGTTATTTATACCCAAGTGTGGAAAAACTGTCACGAGTGATGATTTATTTTCTTTTTCAATTTAGTTCAAGAGAAGAAAGAACTCTACGAACAGAAAACTAAAGAACTCAAAGAAAAGAACAAGAAACTTGAGAAAGAACGATGTAAAGATCTGAATGAAAAGAAAAATACCAAAAAGCCAGTGAAAAAACAGAAGCGAAATAGCAAGAAAAGAAACAGCTTGGAGTACGAGTTGGAAGACACGGACGTTTGCATAGTATGCCAAAAGTGGACTCCTCCTGCTTTTAAGTTATCCAAATCAATCAGACTTCAAGACTGGCGTCCGTGTGACAAATGCAACGGCTGGGTCAATTTGCAGTTCTGTTGCCCTGTGAAAAGTCTAGAAAAAGACGAAGAGTTCCTCTATCCAAAATGAATATTAATGGTAGAAAAATGTACAAGACTGTAAATAGATTTGAATTAGTTTGTACCGACCCTGTATCATGTTTCTGAAACACTGTTTGATAGTACATGCGAAACCCGTCAATGATGTCGCAGTCTGTAAGTACCGCATCTATTGATATGAATTTCAGTACACACTTCAGACGGCTTATTTTGACGTTTTCTAAGAATTTTTCTAAAACAATTTGTAATCAGTTTCTGCCGCCTGGTCATTAATCACATGGCTTTGATATTTCTCGAACTCTAGTAATTGAATGCGCCTAAAGTTGGTTTTTGCTGCTTTATATTGCCTGAATGATAAATGTTGGTTCCCTCTCGGGCAGCTTTCCAATAACCAAACCTGCCGTAAGCGCCTTGATTTTGTGGGCAGCCTTTACAGTAGGATTCGGCAAACGAATTGAGTTTTGACTTATGTAATTTCTGTTGTGCATTTAAAACGGCTTGCAAAATGACATTATATATATTATTCGGCGTTTGTTTCAGGGCTACGCTTAGGTCTTGTGATATCATTTCTGTATGTGTTAGAAGACCAGACCAGCGCTTTTGCACACGTAAATGTTAATGAACAACTTACAACTGCCTAATTTCGGGGGTATTCGCAAACGATTCTAGTATCATAGGAAATCTTGGTTACGTTCATTATTAAAAAATCTTCATCATTAAATAATACCATTCACCATCATCCTAATAATAATCAATACCATCGTGTACTGTAGAAGTGATACAATATTGAACATATACACCGTCATTGTAATCATCATGAAGAAATTCATCCTAGCAGTGATAAATACTAAATAGATTAATCAATAATCATTTTCATCACACTCGTCGTTTTTATGAGAGTCATTGCTTAACCGGAAATCAACAGTGATATGACCCAAAAAAAATAAAAATAAGAATAAAAACAGCATTGAACCCCACCCCCCCCCCGACGGAAGTTATTATTTTATTTTATTTTTTTTTTTTCAGAGCAATTTTAGAATTATAAAAATAATTTTTAGTAACAATGACCTTGACCCCCGAACATTTTTTTTTTAGAACAATTTTACAATTTAAAGACAATATTTTTTCAATAACATTGACCTTGACCTAAGACCTAAACCCTATTTACCTCAAATGCAATCCAAATCTCCACACAAGCTACATACACACTGATTTTCATTGTAATTTGCCATTCCTAGTATAGGCTCAGTTATAGATCAGAATCTATTTTTCTATTTTAGTAACAGTGACTTTGGTTCTAGTAACCCAAAATGCAATTCCAAGCTTCCTCTCTATACAAGCTACCTACACACAAAGTTTGATTGCAATTGGTCACTCCTACCTCGATTAATTGAGCGCAAACCATTTTTCTATTTTAAGTAACAGTGACCTTGACCTTGAGCATAGACCCCTTAATGCAATCGCAAACTTCCTCTCTACGCCAGCTACATACGCACCAAGATTCATTGCAATTGGTCACTCTTAACTAAAGTTATTGAGCGAAAACAAAATGTTTGATGATCGCCCGCCCTCCGCAACTGTAATAACAAGGTTTTAAGAAAACACCTGGTTAATAATGATAATCATTATCATCATCATCATCGTCGTCGTCAGCTATATCACATTGTCAAACTATCAACATTCATTATCATAACAAATTAACAATCATCACCACCATCATCCTCAACAGTACCTGAGTTTAACCTAATGACAAAAATTGAAAATCAAGAACTTCCACTTATTGATGAATGTGTTTTGCTTGGTGAATATACCCTAACCGACATTCGCTAATGACTCCATATACGGACTGCCAAATAAAACACACATCCCTTAGATGAACGAATGATGAACCAAAAACTTAATAAACGCACTAATAACTGCTAAGTAATAATTGTTTAACATGCAATTGCACGGTCCGGAGACGCACCGCGTGATATATTACCATTTAATTGTCTACATTGCATTGGTATGATTGTCCATCGTGAACAACTAAATTTGACATGATATTGTATTTGTTGTTCTAACTTGAGATGGTCCCTCAATACATTGTTCAAATACAGGGTACGTTTACATTTATACTGGTCAGATCTAATATGTTGCTCTGAACACTCATTCCACGCTTTGCATGATACTTGAGGGTTTGGCATAACCAAAAAATACCGAGTATAATCTGAGTACAAATTGGAAAGTGGTCGGAAGTAAAAACGATTCCGGTATGATATACTATCTGTAAAGGTTTGTTCAACTAGCATATTATCGTCGATTGAACTTCTGCTATGGATGTAAGTGTAATATGGTCCATTAGAAGGCCTTGTTTTGTATAACGTTGTACGGAATCATTGCAAACTGTACTATTTCACTATTGAAATCTCCAGCGAATAGCACGTTATGTCTTTGCCAGTATGGCAGAATAATGACTGGAAATCACTAAGAAATCATTTGTAGTTTTCAATGTTGTTGTTGTTTATACAATGTATATAAATATATATATATGTAGGCCTAACTGTCATATTTATAATACACGCATATCGTAATAACTAAGAAAAATATGGAAAATATATAAAGGGAGTCAATATACTTTTCCGTACAAAATATAATTTTATTATATCACAAAATGAAAGTATGTGGTATGGAACAGTGCATATCTAGATTTTCATTTTTCATTGTATATATTGTTATTGTTATCTATTAGTGTTATTTTTTAACAATATGTTAATGAATTAACACATCGAAAGAAGAAGAAAAAATTGTATTAATCTAGTTGCAAGGAACATATAGCGACACATTCATTATTTTGAGTACAACAACTTAGAAATTTTAAGAATTTATATTATCATAAATATATATTGAAAACATACGACTCTTTCCTGCAAATTGAGGGTAAGTGTTATTCTGACAAGTTGAAATCTTTAAATGAACAAATATGTAAGGGCATATGAGTGAAATTTGATTGGAGCATGTTATTGAGTAATAACTTATTTTTCTTGTTTTGTTTTTCGTTACTTTACAGCGAGACAGCAAGTTTGTAAAGGCGGCGACTATAATTGTGAACCAGGTGAACAGTGTGTGAACTATGTTTATTTTAAGGGCGACTACGATCTCATAGTGTGCCAGTGTCCAGTAGGGAATACTCGAGGAAAGAACTGCATAGAAGGTAGCTGTCCAGTTTCAGGACTCCAATAAAGTCTGCATAGAATATGGAAAGAAATTGTGTTACGTTGAAAGAAATTAATTTTAAATCTACAAGCCTACTGTGGCCGAAAATATTTGCCCATCAAAACTATTTGGGGAGAGTAGGATAATTTTTTTTGATTCTTTTAAGGCCTCTATAGGGTAATCCTTTATTTTCCTCGTCGTAGGCGTGGTAAGGGCCGGGGAGCATCTCTTAACAGCCTTACAATGTTAAACACGCAACATACATTTGTAATAATGCACTCATACATATTAAATTTAAAACCTAACTATCAATATTTTTTTTAATTATTTTAAAAATACAGTATCATGGCACCATCTTTCACATTTGATCACTCTTATGCACGAACAACGAAAGACGAAACGTTAACTGAACTAAGTTTGTGAAATTTGAATGTTCTTACAACAGTTGTATTCGTTTTAATACGTTTAGACCTTATTCAACGATTGATATCTAGTTGAATTTTTTATACCAAATTATCTTTTTTTCCAATGAAGACGAGGTGATTTAAATTGATAATTCTTTGTGTGGGCTTTCACAATTGGGGTTTTTGCAATGAGATTTATATGGTGTATGGCTAGAATTTCGGGGATGTTATTTCAAAGCTGGGTCATATGTGTAGCTTTTGGTAGTTGTAAGATATTTGTATAATGGCTTATTGGTAATTTGGTAAATTCTTTAAACATTTAAGTAGTATTTGGGTCTCTCACATATAAACTTTCTTTAACCAAACATTGTTAAACTGGTGAGTAGCATGATAGTCTAGATTTTATGTGAGTCGTCATTACTAGACGATCTAGCATTATAGTCTAGATTGTATGTTATTCTAGTTTTAATGTATATGGCATACTGATATTTTCCGTTGTATCCTTATTATTACTAACATTTATTTTCAGACTACAAGTTTACATATGTTGCAAACGAACAAGAAGACTGTTTTTATTCTGAAAAGTACGGCCCATTTTGTTTATGCTATGAATACGACTTTACTGGACAAACAGCAGGATTTTGTAAACCAAAAATCAAAGTGCATGGCGCTGTGGTTAAACCGAAAGGGTCAGGTATACATTCTGCTTAATTTTGTTCTATTTATCGTTGAAAGTTAGTGCTATGTTGGCTTGTGAATATTTAGTAAGCTACTCTGCATTGTTATTTAATCATCACGGAACATTTTGCTGTAGGACTTTACAAGTATTTCCTTCTCTCAGGTGGACCCTGTGACATCAGAGAAAACAAATGTCGCCGAGGTGTTTGCATGGAAACTGAGACATCTAAAGATTGGAATTTCCTTTGTGCATGTCCAAAATACAACACAGGAAGACTTTGTCATTTAGGTATAACTATAAAAACCAATAACTTGTTATATGTAATGATTGATTTCAAAGTAATTGAGTAATTTGTAAGCTAACACTACTATAAAACGATTTATATCAAGAATGAATGCACAAAAAGTTGGATTTTTTTTAAAATACTTGGAAAGAAAATGTGCATGGAATAAAAGTTTCTTGAAACATGCAGTGATTTTTCAAATAATAACTCGGATCCTAGGTTTTCAAAAGCCTAATTTAACTATTTTTATTCACATAGACGACTAAACTAAGTTTAGCATCACATGTTATTTTATCCAGAATGCATATTATATAACGCCTTCTACAGTGGCTACTTCATGACACAATTTAACAAGTAAAAAATAGCAATACAAATGTCAGATATACATTCCTTTAAATAAAAAAAATACAATTACGTAAGTATTGTTTTTAATTTAACGACTTTACAGATATGATTGAATGTACCAAGTGTAAGGAATCAGCAAGAACAGACTGTATTGGACTACTTGACGGAACAGCTGTATGCATTTGTTTAGAAGTGCAGGACAATATCTATGTTATAGCGCCCGTGATTTGTTACTATAAGGAGGCCAAAAGTAGTAAGTAGAAAAACAAGTACTTTATTTATTGCAAAACGATTTTCGTGTATTTGTACTAACCTTTCCTAATACAAAGGTAAATCAAGGTAAGACTGGAGAAAGTCTTAAAAACAAAATTGGATTATGTTGAGATGTTAAATATATATTAAGACTGCTTGTCTAAAAATTCTTAATGAAATGACACATACTTTAACAGAGATTATTTTATGTCTAAAGAAGTTGAACTTGTTTTACTAATTTACTCGTCACCAGTTCATGATCCATATTGATCTTGAGGTCAGTGGGTCGAAGGTCAAGGTCACGGTGACCCGGAATTGGTCGGTAGAGAACGGTTTCCGGATGATTTAGCTGAAGAACGCTTTGGCCTACGAATCTCAGACTTTGCAGTTTAGTAATTACCAGTAGATGACCTGTATTGATTTTGAGGTCAGCAATTATGACCCCTATTGATTTTGAAGTCAGTAGGTCAAAGGTCAAGGTCACAGTGAGTTTTACTTAAACGGGTCTTTGGATAGTTTGCGTTTTTTAGCTCTTGTTTATTTTATAGTTAATTAGTTATGTACTAGAAGTTTCATATTTCGTAATAAGAATCTAATTTGTTTATCTTTAATCCATTACGACGGTAATTAGGACCCATCAGTATTAATATCAGCTGAGAGATATACATGTATATGTAAAACGAGAACTTTGTTATAAACCTTTAATTTCAGCGGGTCTTAGTCGCTCGTATAAGCAATTATTGTTTGATTAACGCCACTTTGACAAGTATGAACTAAACACTTTCAACCTTACATTATTCGTTTATTAATACCCTAGCCTACGCATATTTAAAGAAATTTAAACTGAACTATATTATAAATAGTGATACGACTATAAGCTTAAAAACTTGTTAGGAGACACGCCAAACTTGATTGCTCAAAGATCAAAGAAACAAAGAAATGTACTAGACAAACGACGTTGTTATAAATAAAACACTTTGAAATTATTATTTAACGTGGATATCTAGATGAAAGCAACTACTACGTTGAATCATGAAATGATATATGTAAAAGCTTTTACCGATTGCATAATGAAAAATTACGGTGGCTAGATAAACTTGCTATGAGTGTTTTATGTGTATGTTTTTAGATAATCAAGACGCATGCAGAAGGGGAGAGCATGATTGTACACTTGGTCAGGAATGTGTCAACTATGATCAACAGGTCTGTCAGTGTCCTGTGTCAGGAAATACACGAGGAAGCGATTGTGAACAAGGTGAGATTTTTAATTTCTGCAGGTTTATTTACTGGACCATACTGTGTTACATAAAGTTAAATTATGCGCATTTTTTTCAAGTAAAAATCCAGCTGAAATAGGTGTGTGTACAAAAGAGTAAAGGAAATAATAACAATAAACCCAAGACACAAAACTCTTCCGTCTACCAGTACAAAATTATAAATTTCCAAATATTACTTTTCTTATTTTGACTGGGAGAGTCATTATAGAACAAATAACAACTGCTAGCAGGAGTTGCTTCCCTTCCACTGCCGAAATCTCTACCAACAACAACAACATCACAAGGGAAGTCACTCTGAAGAAAGGAACTATTATTTTATCAGTCCGATTTTTTTTATTTCTAAAGCACCCACTTCAAATACTAAAATGGCGTTATCATTCATTTACATTGCAATTGGTGTAGCTCAGTTTAGCTGATAGATACTCAATTTTGACAAACAGAAACAAAAATAGTACATGTATGTGGATTTTGCATGCATTTTAAAAAACAGATAATGCAAAATCTGAATAATGTTCTGACACAAATGTTATTTCACGACAACACCCCTCATATAAATTTCAGATTACAAATTTGATAATCCCGGAGATGTGTATTCCTGTATAGATACAAACATGTATTATCCAATATGCATGTGTAATAAATATGGTAACAATAAAGATGACGGATATGGATTCTGCAAACCAAATCTTGTTAAACCAAAGTTTAAAACGCCATTAAGTGGTAAGGATCATCTTTATTTAGCGTAACAAAGTTGTATGTCTTTTTAATCTTTAATCGCTCTTTATGTACATGTAGAAAGGACAATTAACAGACTTTTCTTTTATTCCAAAAATATTCGACTGTTAACTAATACTTGTAATGGACATATATTGCTTTTTTATGATATGGCTTTATACGTTTACATTTACAATGCTGGAATTTGCTCAAAGTGGTTTATAGATATCTCTGAAAAACACGATGTACTTCAATGTTTTTCTTTGTTTTATCTCGGCATGGGGTTAGAATAATAGTAAGATAATATTATTTTTGTACAGATGATGGGCCATGCTCAAAAAGGAACAACCGATGCCGCAATGGCGTTTGTGTCCTAACAGCTAAAGACAAGTTCTTTTGTGGATGCCATAGCAATTACTACGGCAAATTTTGTCAATACCGTAAGACAGTCAAATATTTTCTGTTTGATAAGTTCAGGATCGTGTTATTGTTCCTTCTGAAGTTTGGTTACGACCATCTTTTGCAAACTGTCAGTTATAAACACATGCCTAAACACGGTTTCCGCTCCATATTCTAATTGACAATGGGGTTATAGAAACATTCTTGAACACGCATTCAACTCGTCTTACCAAGTCGTAATTAAGAGACAGTAAACTTACGCGGAGGTTATTTTCAATACTGGTAAGCTTTCTATAGCTCACGAGCCTTCAGCCCCAACAGCCCCAACAACACTTTTACTTGTTATATGTTGATATGATATATTTTTGAACTAGGTAGGTTATATATCCATATCTTTTACGTTATCTGCATTTGAAATTGAAATTCAGTGTAGCAGTGATCACAAATAATTATCGAAAGCCCACATGCTTACATACGTGTATCGTTAGTGAATTACTGTATTTATAATGTAAACACCAAAGGTATATAAATGTTTACATTGAGGATATTTTAATACATATTAAACCATATCAAAAAAAATATTATACAGGCATATGTTATATACATGTTATGTCATATTTATGAATGATAAAATTATCTGAGCTTAATTTGTGTGATAATTCAATCAATTTTAAGTATATATTTTTTATTCTAGCTAATGCCCCTTTCTGTTCGTCTTGTAAAAGATTTGAGCTAGGAGAATGCCTGGGATTGGAAGATGGTACAGCAGTTTGTACCTGCAATAAATTTTATAGTGGATTCAGGAAGCCTTCACTATGCTATTATCAAAAGGCGAAATCATGTAAGTAAAAGTATGTTTTAATATACAGTTCATAAACGAATAGAACAAAAAAACGGAAATGTATATTGGCCCCCTTCATATTTATATATGAATTAAATAAAAATGATTTGATATGGCTTTAAAATAAAGATTTAATTAACAAAATTAACTGTGCTACGCGTTTAATACAATTCATCAGGCACAATTTTAGTGAATGCTGTTGTTTCCATGACGTCGACCTCATAACTTTCTGCAAGGGAAATTACTGTTGTAAAAAAGCAGATTATTATTGTAAATTGATGGCGTTAAGCCTTGGTTTGAAATTGTTAATAAAATAATTATCTTTTTCTAACCTAGCTGAAATACATTTATTTCAAATTCTTTATTTCCACATTAATCTAAGTGTTCATTTAAAGGAATTTGTCTTGTTGAAGGGTCTCTTATTTGTTGTGCTTGGCATTACTACATATACAGACAACCAAAATAACTTCAACATTGTAGGCAGAAATGGAATTTCCACACTTAAAGGAACGCTAAAAGAAGTTAACAGAAATATCTAGACAAAATCAGTAATGAAATGAAAATAACAAAACAAAACGCACCAAACAGTCCACACATAAATATTGCAGATACAAATGAGATGCAATACATTGAAAAGACGGAAAATATTGTTTTGCCAGATAATAGATCTTTCTTAGGCAAAACAATAGAATAAAACATGACCAGATAATTCAAATTCACCTAGGTGAAACTATCACTAATCAAAATACAGTAAAAAGGGTCAGGTATGGATTCTGCTCAAGTTTATACATTTTATCTTTGCACTAGCTGTCACTTTTATTTTCGCGAGATATATCCGACTGATTAGTTTAGTAAATCATGTCAAATATTTGTCATATACTTATTCCCCCAAAAATATATATGCAGACGAAAAATATCATGAACTGCAAAACATGATCTTTAAAACATACATCTACAAATATATTTATATAACAACCAATTCCATTGTGTTATACAAATCATTTAGTCACAAGTAGTTGATGACTTATATTATAATACACACATATCATGTCATATATAAAGTGGGTCAATATACGTTTCCGTACACATTATACTTTTATTATACCAAATGAAAGTGTGTGGTATCCAACACTGCATAATTAGCAAGATTTTCATTTTTCGTGGTAAACATGTATATTTTTATTGCACCCATCTATTATTGATTGTCATTGTAAACAATATGTTAATGAATTAACATGTCGAAAGAAGAAGAAAAAGTTGTATAAATCTAGATGCAAGAAATATAAAGCGACACATTCTTTATCTTGAGTAAACAACTTAGAAATTTTAAGAATTTATATCTAAAACATACTTTATAATAAACGACTCTTTCCTGCTAATTTACTGAAAAGTGTAAGGGCTAAGTGTCATTCTGGCAAAGTTTAAATCTTTAAATGAACAAACATTTAAGGGTTGATACGTGAAATTTAATTTGAGCATGTTATTAAGTAATTACTTAGTTTTGGTGGTTTTTTTTTTAGAAAAGGGGGTCTGATGTTTTTTCGTTACTTTACAGCGAGACAGAAAGCTTGTAAAGACGGCAAATATAATTGTAAACCAGGTAAAAAGTGTGTGAACTATGCTCAGGATAAGGACCAAACTCTAATAGTGTGTCAGTGTCCCATAGGGAGAACTAGAGGAAAGAACTGCAAAGAAGGTAGCTATCCAGTTTCGGGACTCTAACAAAGTGAAGTTTCTAAGATTGCATAGAATATGGAAAGAAATTGGGATAAGTTGAAAGAAATAACATAATCTGCAAGTCTTCTGTTAATGTAAACATTTCCCTCAAAAACCATTTGGGAGGAGAATAAAATGGTTGATAATTCTTAGAGCGAATTTCAAAAATAGGGCTTCTTGCAATTGGATTTATAAAGGCGCAAAGCTAGAATTGCTGGGATGTTGATTCATGGCGGTGACACATGTGTAGCTTTTGGGTGTTGTAAGAATTTTGTATAATGGTGTATTGGTCATTTGGTAAATTCTTTAAACATTTGAACAAAGTATTCAGATCTCTCATAATATAAGCTTTCTTTTACCAAGCATTGTTAAACTGGTGAGTTGTCATGATTAGACGATCTATCATGATAGTCTATATTTTATGTGAGTCGTCATGATTAGATGATCTTTCATGATGGTCTAGATTGTATGTGAGTCGTCATGATAAGATGATCTTTCATGATAGTCTAGATTTTCTGTAAGTCGTCATTATTAGACGATCTATCATGATAGTCTATATTTTATGTGAGTCGTCATTATTAGATGATCTATCATGATAGTATATATTTTATGTGAGTCGTCATTATTAGATGATCTATCATGATAGTCTATATTTTATGTGAGTCGTCATGATTAGATGATCTTTCATGATAGTCTAGATTTTTTGTGAGTCGTC
>JAUMHA010369968.1:0-13401 GCA_032359765.1 Saxidomus gigantea | reverse complement strand
AAACTTCATGGCAATGGGACAATATGCTCATGTTGTATGTATTATAATATATTTTGCGAATTTGAAATGTATTTAGAGACACTCGTGTACAAAAATATAATCATCTGAATTGCTTTCACTTTACAAATACAGTTACTTCATGGAGCATACATCGGTTCCACTGATTCTCCTTCTTGATATTGGTTGTCTGCAATGTGTTACTGTAACACTTTCCTTGCAAATTAATTGAAAATGCTTAAGTTTTGATCTGCAAGAACAGAACATATGTGCTACTCATTTGGAAATGCGTGCTTCTGGGAGCATTCATCAGTGATACCAATGCTCTTGTACTTTTACAGTATTGACAGTGAGTAGGGGGAAGTTTTACCACACACTGCACAAATTAAAGTTAGTAAAACTGAGTAATACTGGTGATAAGACAATCTTTCATCTTCAAGTTTTGTTACTATTAGGAAACTTGTTTGTTACTCACAATATTGGTAGGAAAACCCAAGAAACTGTTCAGACTTACTGAATAATAATTTTGATTTTACAGTCAACCCTGTGAACAAAGACCACTTGCCAGAAAAAGTCAAAGCAGTCTTTTTTGACAGGTGGAGTTTATGACTTTTCTACTGAAGATACATTGATCACTATTTCTCCCTGCTGGTCATTATTAAGAGGGTGGTCTTGATTTATAGGTGGTCTGTAACAGAGGTCGAACTTTATATGTGCTTCCTTATGACGAAACGCAAAATTGCAGTAGTCTTGTTTTCACACAGATCTAACAAAAGTTGAGAGACCAGGGTCTTATGAAAAAGAAGCTTGGACCCTTACAGATGAAGAAAAACTTGACAAAGTGCCAAAATTGAAGGATGCTGGAAATGAACTTTATAAACAGAAGCTATACACTGAGGCTGCTGAGAAATATGGTGAAGCTATAGGATTACTGGAACAATTAGTTCTGAAGTGAGTGTTGAATGTGACAAGGGCTGAGTAATAAAGTAAATGTTTTGTTTTTTCTTTGAGGATAACTCACTATTCAACAGTATTTCAGTAATGTACAGGCTGACAGTTTAACTAACCATCTTTTCCGGAAGAGACCAGGCCCGTGCTTATAAAAGTTTTTTTTTAGCACAATCTGACAATCTCATGCTCAGCACAAAATCATGCTCGACACAAAATCATGCTCATGTAATATGAAGTAAATTCAAGTTATATTAATTTTATCTACAAAATCAGGTTTAATATAAAGGTTCACAAGTTCAAGAACTAGCCTTCAGTTTATTGTTATGGAACCCGACTTTGTAAAAAGATATAACTTGACTTTACTTCACATTCCTTAAGCATGATTATGTGCTGTGTATGTGATTGTGCTCAAGAAACTTTTATAAGCACAGGGCCTGTACTTACATCTCATCCTCTGTAAGAAACTTACAACATTCTGACATTAAGAGTTTGGTAAGTAGCAGGGCTCAAACCTATAACCCTGAATCAGTGAGAAGTTTAATAATTACAAGTCAGTGACCATAACCACTCAACCACAGAGACTGTTGAAAGTGTTATTATGGAAGACCCAACTGTACTGTATAGCTTGTTTGAAAAAATATTTTACAGATTATATACTGGTAATGTAGATTTTTGCCTGGTAGTATCTTTTTCATCTTTTCCAAATACCAGTAGATTAAAACTTCTGTTTAAAATTCATATCATGAAGTTTCAGAAAAAGCTTCTACTATTCAGGTGTATGATTAAGATTTCATAAAAGTCATTAAAATATTGTGGTGAAATGAAAATTAAATGGAAAAAGAAGATGTTTTGTGTCACCTTGGAAGCCTGATCTGTATGTTTGTATTCAAATAGGAAACTAAATAAGGAAAACAGTTGAGAGCCGAAAAAGGTTTTAGAATGGTCAGCATTGGTTTTATATATAGTTTGGCTGATCCTGGTGAGATAAATATAAATTGTACATGTAGGGTTCATTATGACCAATACTATTCAAAGAAAAGTGAGATCTGATCTCTAGACTGTTGCATCATCATCAACATCAAGGGATGTGTTTTCATCTAATGCTGTCATTGTGTTTCAGGGAGAAGCCGAATGACCCAGAGTGGAACACAATAGAAGACAAGAAAATACCTCTGTTGTTAAATTACTCACAATGTAAACTGTTACTAAATGAGTATTACCCTGTTATAGAACATACAAGTACAGTATTGAAAAGGGATCCAGGTAAGTGTCAGGTTTATCTTTTGCAATTTTTCGTGTACATGTAGTTTATGGGTACTCTTGGACATTTACGTCTAAATATTCCTGTTCAATGTATAAGGTTTACTTAGACACCCAAGCTTTTCTTTAAGAAGGCTTCATGATCTCACAATTAGCCTTATTTTTTACTGTGTAGGTAAAGTTATGTCCCCTTGAACTTAAGACTGTACTATTCACATAAAATACGCGGTGCGAATAAATAACACCTTACTTTTCAAGGGATTGCAGGAAACCTTGTATATATAATCAACATGAAGTGATAATGTGCAACACATGTTTTTGGTGCATGACCATTAAGGAACTTCAGAATTATGTCACCTTGAACCATTGTTGCTAGTATGCCTTCATTGTTTTGATGCGTATGAAATAATGCATTGACATAAGAGCATTACAACTTTACACTGTTCTAGCACTGTATGTTTCTGTGTCAGTATGGAATGGCGGCAGTATTTGTCAGTTACACTGACTGTTCTAGTAATAGTAACTGTTCTAGTAAAAGTATCTGTCATGAGGTTCAGATAGAAATATCCGTCACCAAAGGTAACTGTTGTGGCGGGAACGAGGTTGTGCCAAGTTCCCACAAAACAGTTACCAAGAGGACGGATATTTCCATCTGAACCAAATGTCTCATGATTGAAACTTTTTCTTGCATACCATCTTGCTTTTTAAAGAAGATTTCTAAATTCAAACTTATCGAAATGATGCATTTTTAGCCCATTTGGCTTTCGCCAGGGTGAGCTTTTCTAATGGATGATTGTCCATCGTCCGTCAACATTGTGATTCAAATGACATTTCCTCTGAAACTACTAGGCCAATCTTGATGAAACTATGCAGGGATGTTCCTTGCATGAAGCTCTACCATAATTATTCAAATAATTCCATTCCATGCAGAACTCTTGTTGCTATGGCAACAAATAGGAAAAACTTTAAAAATCTTCTTCTCTGAAACCACAAGGCCTAGAGCTTATATATTTGGCATGTAGCATTGTCTAGTGGACCTCTACGAAGACTGTGCAAATTATGACCCCCAGGTCAAAATTGACCCCGCCCAGGTGGTCACTTAGTTTTACATAGGCTTACATAGGAAAAACTTCAAAAATCTTCTTCTCTGAAACCACAAGGCCTAGAGCTGAGATATTTGGCATGTAGCATTGGATAGTGGATCTCTACTAAGAATGTTCAAATTATGACCCCCGGATCAAAATTGACCCGGCCCGGGGGGTGTCACTTAGGTTTACAAAGGCTTATATAAGAAAAACTTTAAAAATCTTCTTCACTGAAACCACAAAGCCTAGAGCTTGGATATATGGCATGTAGCATTGCCTAGTAGCCCTTATTAAAGTTTGTTTAAATGATGCCCCTGGGGTCAAAATTGATCTTGCCAGCTATTGTGGGGGGGGGGTCACTTGTTTTACAAAGACGTATATAGGAAAACCTTTTTGGTATATAACATTGTCTAGTGATCTTCCAACAGGCAAGTGGACTTGTTCCAAGGTGAGCGATACATGGCCATCTTGGCCCTCTTATCATATTTACAAGCAATTGAAATTCAGACGTTGTGTTTGGGAAAGTGATGTCACAATATAATGTTACGTCACAAGCAATTCACAAGAGTCGTCTGGCATAGGAGGGGTGCCAGACCGGTTTTTCTGGCATGGGCAAAATCACCGGAAATGCCGATCCGATATGCAAGAATGTAATGTCTCTCGTTTGTTTTTTTCAGATAACGTAAAAGCCCTCTATAGAAGAGCTAAGGCTCATGTTGGTGCATGGAATCCAGTGGAAGCAAGAACTGATTTTGAAAGAGTTATAGAGCTTGATTCATCACTTACAAATAATGTGAAAAAGGAATTAATGAATTTAGATGACTTACAGAAACAGAAAGATCTTCAGGATAAAGAAAAGTTAAAAGGATTGTTTTGATATGTAAAAGCATATGTTGTTATAGGCATTAATTATGGATGATGTTTCACTGACAGAGGCCTCTCTGCAAAGTTATTCCGAGACTGTAGAGAAAGACATAAATATTACATTAATGTATCCTTTTTAATCTCGGTAACATATGGAAGTATTGTTCAGGTCATTTTTATCTCACCGGAGGACAAAGTGCTCCAGGTCTGGTCCCGTCTGGTCTGGTCCAGTCTCGTCCACATTTACCTTGTGAAAGTTTTAGAGACTACATTTTATAACCAGACATAAGAGAATTGGTCAGAGTGTTTGTGTTGATGATCTTCTGTTAAAGTAAGATCAACCAGTAGGTTACAGGGGTCTGTCACTGTTTCAGGGGGCCAAATGAGAGGGTAATGTTGTGAACACTCTAAATGGCTACAATTTATACTCCATCATCATTGGAATTAGAAACAGTTTGTTTTGATAATTTCTAGGTAAAGTTCAGAATATTAATTCATGGGGTAAAAAACTAGGTCACCAGGTGAGATGATAGAAACTTTTATTACACTCTGATCTATACCGTGTAGGTCGGGTCATATGTAGCAGAGGGTCTCTGTTCACTGGGGTGATATTATTGATTGAGCATTTAATTGTTGGAAGAGAGGTGCTTATAATAGTTTAGTATATTTACACAAGTTTGTGTAGAAAGTCAATGTGAAATAGAGGCTTTAAGCTGAATTACTTTTGTGATGTGTAGTATTTATTGTTGAATAAGTTACTGTTTATTTTGAATATTGTAAATTTTTAAGCAGTTAGAATTCCCTTGAATACGGAGGGATATGTTACGTAGCTATTGCAGATCTGTATGTTATTAACTCCTACCAGCATTTTTTAAGCATTCAAAGACAGCTGCTATGATTCTGTGTTTAATACAAGAGTTATTCGCCTTATACACTTGGGTATTCAAAGACAGCTGCTATGATCTATGATTCTGTGTTTAATACAAGAGTTATTCCCCTTATACACTTGGGTTAGAGAAATATATTGTTTGCAGTTGTCAGTTTTCCCTTACTCTTTGTGCATCCTTCTGGAATAGCCCCACATTATATAATCTACACATACTGATGAAACTGCAGAAGTTAGGAAACTCTTTCTACAACTTTCGAGACATTTGACACCGAAACAAAGAGAATATTCTAAAACTTGGCAAAAATAGCAACCCCTACTCACACCCTTTATGTCACATAAAAAATGATAAAGATAAATGTTAGGAAGTGTTAGGAGTATAAGCACAGCAACAACAACAACAACAACAAGTTTTGTTTGGTTTCTGTAAGGTTACAGGTGGAAGCTGTATCTTGGAGGAGAAGTTTACCTTAGTATATACATGTCATGATGTATATATAGATCTGGTTAGTTTATGTAAACTACTGTCAGGCAACCACTTGTAAGGAGAGGAAAAGTGTGTTCTACTTTGACATATTATGGGAACAGTTTGAACTGCTATCTGTTGTTTTTAAGCATATCAAGCAATGTTGTTAGTCATATTTTGTTTTGATTAAATGTCATTGTTACTGTAATACCTTTGCTTGTTGTTTATCTACAGTAAAACCTGTGTGAAGAAGCCAGCAGGTGGCCAGCAAGTATATACATGTATTATGTTCATTTTACTGTAAATTGGGTAATGTTTGCGATGATTTAAATTTAGCTATTCTCGCGAATTTCCCCACTTCGCTTATTTTAGAATATTGCAAAAGGTTTGCTAGAAGAGGATTCTCCTTTTAGGAATATCTGTCTGTTCACAAATTTTGTCAAGCAAAATATACCAAATTTACAGTAATACACGGCTTATACAGAAGTAACAGTTACAACTGCCTAGGGAAATTGTTCCGTAGTTTGTTTTATAAGACAGTAGAACCTGTGGATGGTGATTTATCACCAGCTTCGCTGTATCAGCTGCAATTAGTCATGTCTTGGAATTTAGACAAGATATTGTGCAAAAGTGATAGGCATAGAGTGTTTTGCACCGTTTTCTTTTACAGGTGCCGAGTTAAGCTAACAAATTATAAACACAAAAAATAATATTCATATTGTAATCCATTAACAGATCAAATTAAATGTAAAATCATTAGCTTCATGATCAGCTCGCCCACATTAATTAATTAATCCATTAATGGGTTTGAACAATACTTTCATTTTATTGATGCCACCCATCCCAAATCAGTTTTGAAGACACAAATCCTTAGTCACATTATGCTAACCAGAATATAAAAGAGCATAAGGGGGGAAATTTGTAATGTTCAGTTTGAAATTTACCTTTAATTCTCTCTCCTTGTGTAGTTAATAAGTCATTGTATGTCAGTATTTGCAAGGTAAACTGCTCTTGTAGGTTATATTTGTTAGTTCAACAATGTTTAGAAATGTTAAATTGACTGTTGAAATTAGTGCAGATCTAGGTAGGATATGATTCAATCCCTTTTCAAAAGTTGCATTGTCATGCTATTATCTGATCACACGTTTCTGGGATGACCTAATGCATTTAAAACTTTTTTAAATCGATACAAATGTTGACAATTTCATTGATACCAGCATTGCAAATGTTTGACACATCCTGTGAAAAAGCAAACAAGGCTTTATTCAGTTTATCACAACATGTGTATTTTACTGTTACATGTACCAAAACCTCAGTGTAACTACAACAAAAGTGTAACAATAACCTCATTGTCACTATGACAGAAGTGTAACCAGGACCTGAGTGTAATTACGAGAGGAGTGTAACCTGAACCTCAGAGTAAGTACGACAGAAATGTAACTAAGACCTCAGTGTAACTACAACAAAATAACCTCATTGTCACTATGAAAGAAGTGTAACCATAACCTGAGTGTAACTACGAGAGGAGTGTAACCTGAACCTCGAGAGTAAGTACAACAGAATTGTAACTAGGACCCAAGAGTTATTTATTCCAAGTAAAAACCTTTACAGAACAACTGGTCTGTCTAAACTGGTGCAGAAGGACAAAATGTGATAAATATGTAACAGAAATAAGATGCTGATCTGTAATATTAAAGGCCCATAAATTACAAGTTCAGTAGAAAATGAGAGTGCAGTAGAATATGAGAGTGCAGTAGAACATGAGAGTGCAGTAGAACATGAGAGTACAGTAGAACATGAGAGTACAGTAGAACATGAGAATGCTGTATAGCATGAGAGTACAGTAGAACATGAGAATGCAGTAGAACATGAGAATGCAGTAGAACATGAGAGTGCAGTAGAATGCCGTATAGCATGAGAGTACAGTATAACATGAGGGTGCAGTAGAACGTGAGAATGCAGTAGAACATGAGAGTGCAGTAGAACATGAGAATGCAGTAGAACATGAGAGTGCAGTAGAACATGAGAATGCTGTAGAACATGAGAATGCAGTAGAACATGAGAGTACAGTAGAACATGAGAATGCAGTAGAACATGAGAGTGCAGTAGAACATGAGAATGCCGTATAGCATGTGAGTAAAGTAGAACATGAGAATGCAGTAGAACATGAGGGTGCAGTAGAACGTGAGAGTGCAGTAGAACATGAGAATGCCGTATAGCATGCGAGTACAGTAGAACATGAGGGTGCAGTAGAACGTGAGAATGCAGTAGAACATGAGAGTGCAGTAGAACATGAGAATGCAGTAGAACATAAGAGTGCAGTAGAACATGAGAATGCAGTAGAACATGAGAATGCAGTAGAACATGAGAGTACAGTAGAACATGAGAATGCAGTAGAACATGAGAGGACAGTAGAACATGAGAATGTAGTATTGCATGAGAGTGCAGTAGAACATGAGGGTGCAGTAGAACATGAGAGTGCAGTAGTTGCAGGCTTTTGTGGGAAGAAAACGTAACAAACAAACAACAGCATTTTTGGATTTTAAAGGACACAGGACAAAAGCCGCTAAAGAGTGCCAAAACAGATGCGGATTGTAACATCATTTAGTGTTTTTAAAGAAATAATTCCATGAAAATCAACAGTACTTGCATCATAAACCGGTGGGAATTCGCAATGGACAAATGGAAAGCATTTATATAAAAGTTTGCATGATCTTGCAGCAAGAATTTTTCTATGGAAAACATTACCCCTGTAGAGAAATCAGTGACTGGATTTCATCCCTAAATTCACCAGATCTAATACTATGAGGCATAGAATGGTTATAAAAGCACACATGAATGAGAATTAACAGGCCAAGAAACAGTTTTACTAAAATGTTTTTATACATAAAATAATTTCTTTCATTGATTTATTTGCCTATCCTTTGTTGTTTAAACTGCTATACAAATATTGCAAAATGAAAAATCACTAAACAGATTGCAGATTTGTTCTTTTTTGTGTTGGAAAAGGAAATATCTCTGATCAGAAGATTTCCTGTTTGATCTAAATATTGAACTACGGTATTTATTCACTAGAGCCTGCGATAAAACATCAGCCGGGGAGTGTAACATGGGAAGTGGACACATTTAAGTAGATGTCTGGTTGGTACTGGTGTACTGGCCTTTTGTGAAACAGAAATAGAAATGGTGATAAAATATTTCCTGAAAGAAAATTGTTAAATTTTCCAGGTAATTTACATCACATTCACAATTCAAAGGCAAGAGTGTCCATTCCATTCTAAGCATTTAATTATGAATTTGATCACCTGATTTAGGCAACCCCCTGTCTTGGACATCCAGTATTGATTAAAACAAGATAGATATGCTTAAGCACCTCCACTGTATCATGCCTGCCTACTTACCACATGTTCCTGTGTATAACCAACTTATCTTTTAGTTTTATTGACTTAGTCTGGAGATCTAAGGTCTTGCATGGTCATAAAACTAGCTCACTTGTTGCATCCAGTTTCCTATTCTAATATTAAGAGGATGTAAAAACTGTTGGCTTGGCTGAAAAAAAAAATACAATTACATGTATCAACAATTTTCAATTACTCATGTCAAAAAATGAATAAATTATAGTAAAATTTAAAAGTTTTCGGTAATATTTTTTTGATACTAAGTTCTGAGAGCCACACAACCTTATAATTAATATCATTTAATTTTCGGTTAACAAACAGATAAAATTTCATTTGACTTTTTTAAGAACACATGAAACACACTTCTTTTTCTTAGGCCTTCTGTTGTAACCTCATATGTGTCAGTTGGTACGAGTATACATTTCGACGTGTTAATCAGTTTTGCTACTACACATATTTAACTTTTTAATGTAATATTCTACAAGTACTATATCTAAAAACAGAAGTATTAACTCTAGACGTACAAATGTAATGTATTCAGATAATGACATTAGATTTGTTCTAGCATTAATTTACAATTCCTAATGTGACACTGGGTTGCTATGGGTGAGTAGACAGCCATAGCTGGGAGCTCACACGATATCTTCGAGTGAAATTTTAGATCGCCTTAATGTCATTCTTACGATGGATTAAATAATATCAACAGGTAAGTTTAAAAGATTTTTAAGTTGCATACTGATTTTGGATAAACCTTATTTCGTTTGAAATTGTAAAGGCTAAAAAAATAGAGATCTTAAAGAACTTTGTGCCCAAAGCGTTAACAAACGTAAAAATAGCCATTATGATTTACATAGATAAAAGTTATAGATTTAAATGGATAAAATCTTCTTGAAGCTTTGCAAAGATCTTCGACGAGCTGTTAATATTGATCAGACAAACACAATAGAATTTGTTAACACCGAATAAAATTTTATAAAAGCTTCTTAAAGAAAACCTGTAAATCTACAGCCATAAAGTTAAAAAGACTTTAAGATATATTACCTAACTTTATACATACCTACTGATATAATTTGTTTGTAAACAATAAAAAACTTTACGGATTTACCGGGACATGGTTTTGAGTGGTCTTGAAAAATCAGATAAAAATTATCAGTCAATTTTTGTGGAAGCAAACAATTTTTATGGTGAACATATTGTGAATAATCGTATCTTAAAAAAGTTTGCACTGTGACAGGTTTTCCGCCTGCTTAACTTGTGATCTTGAATTGCAAAATTTGTCTTTAATCAAAAGTTGAAAATTGATAGTTATAATATGTGAACTTTAAAGTGAAGGATTGCGTTTTTTAAGAAGGTTCCAAGGTTAGTATGAACTTACACAGATATATTTTAAATTGTTCACTAGGTCAATGATAATGGTCAGCTAGTTTGCTATGTAACTTGTGATTTCTATATTGCACATAACATAATAAGTTTTGTAATAAATTGTAATGACATAAAGATCATTTTGGCATATTGCATATAATGATTATATTTAAGGCAGACTATATAATTGTACAAGGTCACCGAAATCATAGATAGTACAGTATCTTACGTAAAATACACTTTAAAAGTATATTTTATTGACTGTGATCAGATTAGACAGTACAAAGGTATCCTTGAGAGATAATTAGAATCACTGATCTACCGATTCAAGGGTTCTACTGAAAAAACATTGTAACCTTTCCTTCAGTCCGTATAAGTTACGTTTGTATCGCACTGACACCTCTGTCTGTACAGTAACTAGTAGCCGAATTGTAAAATCTATAAAAACAGTTCTATTTGCTGAACTAGTTTGCCTTTCGATTTTACTGATATTAAATGCTATTAAATTTTGTGTAAATATTTGTATGATCGAGTATGTCAATCTGTAGAGCTTTTTTCGCTCCTAAATTGATGTTTGTTTTCCCCGTTTTAAACAAACTGATTATATAAAATATATAATTATATATACATTTATTGTATAGAATTTCTACAGTGTATATAGATAAGGCCTGTAAAAATCATGCAAATATCCTCTCTCTGTAATGGACACTGATTTATGTTACTTTTATTCTCAGGCAGTAAGTGATTCTTCCCTGCAACCATTACAGATAACATTCAGCACACATATCAGTGCAGTCTGATCATGATCTATCTTTTTTCTATTGAGTTGGTAAATTTCCAGTGAACACCCCTACCTTCAAGCAATTACCTGGTTATGCTAATGTCCAAAATGAAAGACGGACATGTCCATTTAAATATTTTTGAGGGATGAGCATCAAAGAGACTCTAGCCCATAAAAGTTCCCTATTTTACACAGAATACATGTATACAGTCAAAACATGATGCTAAATCTTCAAGCTAAATGACCTGTTGGATTAAACAAAACAACATCTTAATGGTAACTCAAACTTTCTTCATGTACCTTGATAGTAGGGGGGGGAGGGAAGGGAGCCTATGATTTTATTATTTATTATGGTCTTGTTGAATGGCTATTCAAAGATTGAAAATTCATACTGTGTGGTACAGTATCAAATATTGTCTATGAGATACCAACCTATAGCTACCAAGCATTTTCATAGTGGTTTTTGGAGGGCTGCATCATCCTTAATGGAAATCTGTATCCAGTGCCACAACTTGAGTACAATTATCATAGTTAAATGCAACCTCACACTCAGGTCATACCAATATAAAGGGTATATACACATTTTGTAGTGTCTTCTTTTGTAATGTCAATAATGAGATGTATTAGATGGCCCCCTCAAGTTTCTTTGCTTCTCCTTATCAAGTATATCATATCAAGTGGACGAGATCATATTTCTGGGAATGTGGAAAAGGACTATTTGCTTATGATGAAATGTCAAATTAGTCACTTGTACTTGTTTGTTTAGTTTTCAGTAAGCATGACATTTCAGCTTGCCAAGAGTAAAAGACAAACGGTGTGAGATGTTTGATTTACCGTCGATATACTTTCATAAATATTTAGTTTAAGTCATACGCTGCTGGCAGTAAGTGATTCTGCCTGTATGATCATGATCTACACTGTTTGCTATACAATCAGTAAATTTTCACTAGGCACCCCTTTGAACAATTAATGGTATTGTCCGAATTGAGAGTTGGATAAGTCCATTTTAGAAACATGGGTAGACACTGATAATCAATACCCTAAATTTAAATAATGTAAAACTTCTCTTTTATGAATACCAAAGTCTTGTTTTGTGTTATAAAAATTATAGGTATTTTCATATGGAAGACATATACATTTGTTTGTCTATCTTCGGGCTACTTTTGATAAATATTGGATTTAGTATACAAAATAAAGTCTTTTATTAGCTATATAACCTTTGATAAACATATATGTAATAGAAAACAGCACTGAATACAAGAATGTTAGCAAAGAATACCGCCTTTAAATGCACAAGAAGGGCTATTATGGCTTGTAGAATGGAATCTTTCATACTTACCCACACTCATTGATTGACTGTGTGAAAGTATAGAAATCTGCCCGTCATTCATTTAAAAAAATTATATTCACTAAGTGGATTGGATTATAGGCATTGGATTAACACTTTTAATTTCCTAATTGCCAATAAAGGTTTAAACTGTGTACTAGAGTTCACATTCATTTAAACTAAACATGAAATTATCATATATTTCAGATAAAACTATAATTTATAAGCATTTTATAATTTATATTTTCTATGAATTGACATAGATATACGTGTAAACATATAAGAAATCATTATTCAAATTGACTGGCTTTTGTCAAGGCATTCGTGCCTTTCCTTTTTTTTTCTTAACAAAAATCTTTAGGAAGTAGCGGTGTGTAATGTTCTATTGTTGGAAAACTTTTTTGAAATTGATAAGGATAGACTTTGTTAGAAATTTACATTGATTTGAAAAGTAATTAAGTGGAATTTGCATGGATTTTGTTTTGCTGTAAGTTATGCAGTTTTCTAAAATGATCCACTACTTTTCCTATGTAAATATATAGGAAAACAATCTGTACATTATTTAACTATAAAGAATACATCATATTTTCCATGGGCAAAACCTGCGGTAAATAACACATGCTTGACTTATTTAGTATAATAAAGCAAGCACGTCCGATTGCACTAATTGTTTATTAGTTACAAAGAAGTGTTGAATCTTTCAAAGACAATATAGTGTTAAAATTGAAATAAAACAAATGTTTTCCGCTATTTTATTTTTGAATAAAATGCAGTCGGGAGTTTAGATGTGTTGGAATTAAATCATGAGTGCGTAGCAAGTGCAGCAAATGTAGGGATGCATTTACTATTTCTTTAAAAAATACTTAACTTTTCAATTGTTTTTCAGCATAATCTTTACTTCTCTTCCAGAAATTGAGTGGTTGTAATTACATAGTAAAAAAACAGACTAGTTTGTGATAAAGTCAGGGAACCAGCCACTTATAAAGATGAGTACTCTTGTACCTGGCCCAATATTTATAACATC
>JAUMHA010369957.1:1790-13401 GCA_032359765.1 Saxidomus gigantea | reverse complement strand
AAAAAGGGCCATAATTCTGTCAAAAACCTTGACAGAGTTATGTACTCTTGTCTGTAGATGGAGGTTATGATGGTAAAGAAGTATGGTAAGTTTCAAAGCCATACCTCTAATACTTCTGAAATAAAGTGGGGTGGTACAAAAAACTTAACCAAGGTGTGACGCCGACGCCGACGCCGGGGCGAGTAGGATAGCTCCCCTTTTCATAGAAAAGTCGAGCTAAAAAACCTTCAAATTTGAAAAATCTTTGAAATCTGTCTCAATTAAATGCATAATGGAATTGAAATTTGTAGAATAAAAGTAATAAGTAATTTCTTACCATAACATTGTACTTATATACATTCCTAACAGTTGCATTAAATTGTCTCAATGCATAAAATGCCCCCACTTCACTTAAAAACCAGATTGAAGAAGATAACGCGCTGTCAAATGCTTTGTCGTTTGAAGCTGAAAGAAAACAAGAATAGTAAGTTAATATTTCTTTTAAAATAGCATGCAGTAATAATAAACATGAGTGCCGAAATGACCCTATATAATTTACTTGAGCAAACAAAGAACATTTTAAAACACATGACTAGAGATATATGACTGAAGAAGGCATGTAGATCAAACTAAGATAATAATTCCTTGTCGGTTTTACTTCATTCACTTAATGAATGTGGCATCTGCATCTACAGTGTTCACATGATTTTCCTATGACTTGACTTGGTGTCTCAAGGCTCTAGAGTATAAACAATATCCGAGGGAGTCTTTGACGGAGTAACTTAGTTTTTGACCTATCTGACCACAGCAAATCCCCAAAGAATCAAACCCAAAAGACATGAAACTACACAGCAATCAAGATATTCGAATAATATGAAATAAACAGACTATAAATAATGAATAAGATAATAAGGATTCAATTAATATTATTACAATTAACAGCAATATTTTATTCACAGTACAAAACAAGTATTGTTTAAAAATCATATCAACTAAGTATTCTACACTGGGATGAAGTCAATCAAACTGGACATATGTAATTATAGGATAATCAAAGGAGACTATACAGTAAAATACTTTATGAATTATGTCAATGAACATATTAATCACTTACATTCAGCTATTACTGTATCTAACTCGAAGTTTGCATTGCCCTTCCCGTCGTCTGGATCGGTGATGTTCAGTCTTAATATTTCCTGATTTAGCTTTTGATCCTCATTTACCGAAACATTATATACATCCGGATAAAAAACCGGAGGCTCGTTGACATTTTCGACAGTGAATGTCCAGTTTACAGTGGTGGTTGCAAGACCGTTCGATACTGTCCCGATCAACTTAAGATACAAATAATATACATCGTTAAGATAAACTCATTAAAATAATTTAAATCAAACTCAAAAGCGCCCGATATCTTTTGAAAAAACAAGAGCTGTCCCTCATAAGTGACGAATGCCCCCGAAAGAGGTGTCTCACAGGCTGTGTCCTCTCTATGTTATCAACAATTGTGCCATGTAATTTGAACATCCTTCAATGCATGACAGAGTACCATGCATACAGTATCCCATTACCTTTAAAGTATAAGTGTGACCTTGACCAGGTAGGGGACGTGGGTCTTTCACGCGACATATTGTCTTGATGTGCTGAGCATTTGTGCCAAGAAATTTTGTAAATTAATCAATACATGACAAAGTTACAGTCGTAACACGAATGTATGCATACATACAGACTTCTATCACTTTCAAACTCTTGACCTTTGAGGCATGGACGTGGGTCTTGCACGCGACGCGTTGTCTTGATGTGCTGGACATTTGTGCAAAGTTATTTTAAATCCTTAAATGCATGACAAAGTTACAGTCCGGACACGAATGTATGTATATACATGTATACAGTATTCAATTACCTATAAACACTAAGTGTGACCTTGACCTTTGAGGTAAGGACTTGGGTCTTCCACATGACACGTCGTCTTGATGTGCTCAACATTTGTGCAAAGTTATTTTATAATCCTATAATGCATAACAAAGTTACAGTCCGGACACGAATGTGTGCATATATACAGGATTCTTTTACATCCGAGCTCTAAGTGTGATCTTTACATCTGAGGTATGGACGTGGGTCTTGCACGCGACACGTCGTCTTGATGTGCTGAACAATTGTGCCAAGATTTTTTAAAGTACTTCAAGGCATGACAAAGTTACAGTCCGGACACGAATGTGTGCTCATGAGAAAATGTAACGGCGATCGCACGGACAGACAGACGGACGATGCGATTTTAATATGCCACAGGAGCATAAAAGTTTAATTATTAAAAATCTGGACGTTACAATGCCCATTTACATATCTAATGAAGTGTGTGCATTTCATTTATTTCCAGAAAGTCTAGACGTTACTTACCTCATACGTTCCAAACATGTTTTTCAGTGTAGAACTAATGCAGGCACTAAGTCCTAATTTGTCTGTTTCGTTGTGAATCTTAATCACCAACAATCCTTTGTCCCGTGCTGACCCTGTTTGACTCTGAAATATTGTCTCACCCCCTGTTGGGTCAGTGCAGATAACTTCTTTATCAAGACATACGTCAATCTCTTCCGTTTCTTTCAAAGACCGGACAACAATGTCTGGATTACAAACGGGGGGTACTTTATCTGAAATGGGAAAACACTTCTATTTGTAAATGCCCTAAAAGAAAAAAATGCAAAAATATTGTCCTTAGAATGGAGTATTTGTTACTGTTTGTCAAGAGTTCCCTCGTTTTGAATGTACTGGTAAATACTTTCTTTAGATCATAATTTCAATTTGGCAATCAATTTAGCAATGAACAGACTGTCTGTCTGTCTGTCTGTCTGTCTGTCTCTGTCTCTGTCTCTGACTGTCTCTGTCTGTCTGTCTCTCTGTCTGTCTGTCTCTGTTTTTCTGTCTCTCTCTCTGTGTCACCCATCTCTGAATCATCCACCTTATCTTTGGAATGACGGCATGAAAAGAAAGAGAAATAATTGTACAAAAATCAGGTTTACTCATTTCTTTTTTCGATTTTCAAGCAGTCGTACTAAATCGTATCCTAAATAGAAATACTTACTGTCTACAAACACTGTGATTACCACACTGGTTGAGAAAGCCGGATCCGTTGATTTGTCAGTATCTGTGACTTTAACTTTAATGTCGTGTTTTCTGACATCACGTGGCAATTCTTTGGCCAAAACCACATGTCCTGTACTATTATTGACAGTAAAGTCTGAAAAAAACGTATAAAGATCACGTTATTTCAGTAAATTTTAAAACCAACAGCTATGACTGAAACTGAGCTATACCCCCGAAATACTGGTAGGCGATTACCTCCCAACATTATCAGCAAAAACAGAACAAATGGAAGGACTTCCCGCGACGCCACAATTTCAAATACATAAATAAATACAGCGTGCACATTTAGGTCCAAGGGCGCATAACTCGCTCATGCCTTGACCGACTTTCATATAATAATATAAATAATTTATTCGTATGAAGGTGCACTGGGTTCCCTTTAAACTTAGTTGAGCAAACAGAAATTAGAATGTTCTCTATCATTTTAACCAAACCTGTCAAGTTTCAATTCAACAGTGTGATATCTGTAGACGAAGACAATACCATATATGGCCGCTTTCTTTTAACGAATTTGAATATTCTATATAATATACCAACATCAATAATAGTATATGTAGAATGACCTAAGCTACAGACGTGAAGCAAGTAACCCAACGTTAGTTTCTGATGTATATATCGAAGTGGTAAGCCATACTTACAAGACGAGGTTGTGCTGTACTCAAGAATACTGAAAGTTGGCGTTATATCAGCATCGGAACAATTTAACTGTTTGATGAGAGTACCAATAGGTGTCAACAAGCCAATGTTTTCTGCGTCAGGCACTTGTTTACATACAGGTACCTCATCATTCACATCTAACACTTGTATAGTCACAGTTGCAGTGGCCGCGAGTGGTACTGAAGCTCCATCCATTGCCTGAAGAAACATTGTAAACGTAGAATATGTCATTTTACACATAAGAAACATTTTTCCTACTAGTCAAAGTTACACTTTTTTCAGGAATGAGTCACGTGAATATTAAAGTTAGACTTTTGCACCTGTCTCCGCCATAAAACATTTATGGGTGCAGAGCACTTCCGAAAACATTTAAAACCCTCCCTTTAAAACAGCTTTCCCAACATTCCTGGGTTCTATCATACAAAAAATGTATATACGCTATAAACATGTATATAATACTATTCTATTCACTCTCTAGACTCATTCCAGATAGAAACAACCTCAAAGGCATATAGAGACGATATTGAATTAATTTGTCTTGTCTAAGCACAACAATGGCAACAACACTAGTGAGAATCGAACCCTGGATTCTCCGATCATAAAGCGAATGTGTCACCACTGCAGTAACAGCAGCTCCTACTATCTTTCTTTTGTATAATGACAAAGACTATGCGTGTTCGATGACTCAATGAGATATACCTATGTTTAACGAAAGCGGTAAACATTATCTCAATTTAAAAGATTTCAAGCATGAGTCAATTTGAATCATTTAATTTACCGTTACTGTGAAAAAGTATTTGTCTGAGTCCATTCTGTCAGCATCAAGTGAAGAAGCAACTGAGATAACTCCAGAGTCCATATCTAACGAAAACACACCGGAATTTTCAATATCTGTGAATAGAAAGTTTTCGGCTTTTGTGCAGTTTCATATTCATTCGACAGCAACAGCAGACGGTACAAATAATGGTCTACAGAGTCATGATTAAATGTTTCATATTCATTTGACAGCAATAGCAGAGGGTACAAATAATGGTTTACAAAGTCATGACGTATATGCTGGTAAATGTGATGTGAGAACATAAACCCGGTACCATCAGATAAGGGAATTATCCCGCTATATTCGATTAAAAAAGTCTAATGCAATGTAATAATAAAATTAAATTATCTGCGTTTAAATGTCTGACAGTGTAATATAACTCATATTACCTGTTGAATGATAGGTAATCCGTCCGTATGCTCCGGAGTCTTCGTCCGTCGCCGTAACAGTAACGATAGCCGAGCCTACTGTTTTATTCTCTGACACGCTTGATTGATACACGGAAACAGGGAAGACTGGTCTATCATTTTTATCGCTAACTCCGATGACGACTTCAAAATTGGTTTCTCCGTAAGAAGAGGTTACCACAACACTGAGCTACAAACGAGAGAAAATTATGGGTAGTTGCCGGTGTCTAGCCGTGTACTAACATATAACAATTGTAATCCATTGAATAATCAATCAGAGCATTGCAGTGTATTTTTGGCTTTTCGGGTTTTACTTAACCTTACACATACAAAAATATTGATCAGAAATTAAAGAAAGCTATGTGATATAGCTTATTTTTTAGGTGTACCGATCTACCTTCCAAGTTCCATATTGTCCTTGGAGAGCTTTTGTTGTACATATTGTCATCTGGCTGTTTGTGCTATCTTTCTCAACAAACAGATTTGCTCCGTTACCAGAAGCTATTGTAAAGTTCAACGGTTCATTTCGGACCGGTTCAGCACATTCTACCGCCACCCCGAAACAAACATTTGCATCTGTGGCTTCACTTGTGGTTACATCATACTCTGAACTGTTACACGTTGGTGGAAAATCATCTAAAATTTAAGTAGCAAGATGTACACGAAATACCATTCATTTTCAAAAAAAGGAATTAGAGAGGATAATAAGTTTGAAATACATTTCAACAAACAAAAGTTGAAATGATTTCGGCAAAAATATTCAAAAGCATCATATCCAAAGATACAAGATTTGTCTGGCATGCAAGTAAACAAGACTGAGTCTCGACCAAATGTAACAATACTGGGTCTATAACATAGTCATTTTCTTCTTCGCCAGACTTGTTAACACTTTAACTATGAGATTTCAACAGAACAATTTAAAGGATTGTAAACAGGCCTCCTTTGTAGATTTTGAAACAGTTCCGATACGAACACTTCTAAAGTAATGACATGACACATGTATAGATTGACTAGCTTCCTTTGCAAAACTGCGAGTATCAAAATGTATTGTTGAAGAAAAAGGGTGTTATTGAGAGGAATTTAAAACAGTATGTCATACAAATGTGACGCTCATAGCAAGCAGTTTCTAACTGTATGTTTCTAGCTGGGAAATGTACATTAAACAAAATGTTTCTTATTGTTTTTGTAAGCCATGGCAGAATTATGCTAAACATTTGTCGACTCATTCTAGCAAAACTAAAATTTAAAAAAATCGATGATCTCATCAGGAAAGAACTGAGCGTGATATCTGGATAAATGTTAAAAATTAAATTTGAATTTGGTCTTGTTAAATTTAGCACTCAGCACTTGTATCCTGGTATGTAAGTACAAGAAATGCATCATAACGAGTAAATGGCTTACTGTTGACGGTAACAGTGACATTGACATATGCAGAAAGGCCTCCTCCATCCTCTGCTCGAGCAGTGAACTCCAACACGTTCAGTGCTCCGGTGATCTCATACAAACGTTTGGCAACCTGGATCTTGTTCGATTCAATTTTGAAATAAGCTACAGAAAAAAATCAGTATTACTAACATGTATTCAATAATTGTATTAAAATTCGATATAAGCAAAACTTATATACACGGTATTTATCATTGTTGATATTCAGCCTTACATGGCTTGAGCTGGTTAATCAGGTCAAACGTTCTTGGTTTACTTAGTGCACTTACTTTTCCCAACAATGTGCAGTTCTGGGCGAAAGTTTTAAATTTACTATACATGCATTTTAAGAAATACTTTATCATTTACATGTTGTATACTGTAGATTAGATACTTGCAGTAGATATGACAGAATGTATATTCTATGCTGTTTGCTGGGGTTTTTTCAGGCAGCATTTTTTTCTCACGGCCATGTCAATAAAGTAGCGGGATAAGAAAATGTTTCCATTTGATTTCTTTATTAATGTTAGCGTGTGAACATTTTAACATCTCCCGAACTTGAAACTTGCCTAAAACATCAGTTTTGCCTTCCAGTGTGTAAGTTAGTGTTTTGAAATTAGTGTCTACATCCGGATCATTGCAAATTAGAGCTGCGACCAGGGTATCAATGTCGCTTGTCACACTAACGCTAGCTGCAGCAGGCGGTACACACGTTGGTGGGTCATTCTCGTCTACTACTTTGATGATGATTTGAATATTCCGAGAACCATACGCAGATGCAACAACCAAATTTATCTGGAAAAAAATCGAAAATTCGAGATTGAAAACAAAATGCTATAAGATGTTTACACATTAGTTAAAAGTTATTTCGTATTTTGAGCTCTGTAGTGTAGTTTATAAGCATTCATAAAGCGTAATATAGAAGACAAGCTGGGGTTACCGTAGCTGGTCACTCAATCATTACTGACATCTAAACATTCTAATCTATACTGGATCATAAATAAATATTACGACATAGCCGCTATTTTTAAAAGATAGAATTGCATTCATTGTGTGTCATTAAACAGTTATTTTATATTTGTTATGGGAAAAATCAAACCTGTTGTCCCGAGGTACATGTATTAGGGAGGACTTATGACATGTTGCCCCTATGCCAACATTTCAAAATGTCTTCTCTGATAACGAGGGACAGTACATGTAGTTTTGGGTGTTACCAAATACTCACAAGAAATAACTGTTTTATTACCTAATTAATGACTTGTATGATAAGAAATTATGAACAAACAAGTCTCATACGATCTTTCCATGTCATACATTGGTACTCGTGGATCCCAGTAAACGTCTGCCTGTCGTTTGCTTCGATAATGATGTTTGACTTCCTACACACCTTACTGCACGAGCAAGAGTGAAATAGTCGAAACTGTTCAAAAGTTATTGAACAGAAACGAACATTTTGTACGGACATACGTACGTCCGGACGGACGGACATAATTCATCAAATGGCGGGGGGCATGAAAATAGAGCTTACTTCCCATGATACGATACATGGCGACATACGATACACTTTTACTCTACTGTTAAGATAATCATATATAGCTTACCTGCCAGTGTCCTACTTTGTCTTTCAGTGAGTCAACAGTACAAAGAGAAACGTCATCATTTGTTGAAGAATCAGCTTTAAAAGTGAACAGTTGTGTACCACTCCCAGAAGGATCGGTAAATGACAAAACTTCTTGCTGCACCGGATCATTGCACTTCACAGCTAAAAGGAAACACTCGCCAGCAGCAGTTCCTTCAGATTTCTCCTCCGTGACATCAAACTTCTCGCATTCAGGAGGGTAGGAAGCTGTAAGAGAGAAAGTATACTTGGACCCTTATGTATTTAGCTTAACTAAAATAGTACGAATGACATTAAAATATTGGCTTAGGCTTATTTTTTCATAACCTCATTTCATATAACAAGGCATTACGTAATAAAATAGTTATTTCATGTCTGTTTTTGGGAAAAGTCAATATATAGGAAGACATTGTGAACTGTTGCTCTCTTCAACTATAAATGCTTATTATAATAACTGTTATTATGGAGCGAAAACATACTAATCAGCAAAGGCGTGGTTGCGAAAACACGCTAATAAGCGCATTGAAATTTCTAAAGTTTTCGAGCCCCGCCGCGCTCCCGCCATTTCATCTCGTCTGCCCTCAGTAATTACCGGTATCGTTCCGCGTCTTCGTTAATCATCGAAAATTCTGCGTCTTCGCTTATGATAGAAAATTCCGCATCTTCGCTAAAATGTGAATTTTCGCAACGCGCCCCCGCCATCTTGGCGTTTCGCGGGGTCACAAGGTGAAAGCCACTGTATGCTACACCACTAGGCCAAGGAACCGTATTTCATTTGAGATAAACTTGCGTTAAAATGCTTAACACTTCTAAAAAAATCGAGTTTACCAAAGAATGGTACAAACTCACGGTAATTTTCAGAAATATTTTTAAGCAAATAATCAATCTTCCACCTTCGGAAAGGTTTTTTCTTACACAATTTTCAAACTTATGCAACAACTTACTTTTGACATCAACTGTTATCTGTACACTTTCGGTGAGTCCTCCGCCATCAGTTACTCTCGCAGAAAACGATAACTTAGTAACATTTGTAAAAGATGTGAGATCTTGTTCCAGTCGTATAACACCAACTGAGTCAATCTTGAAATAGTCTAAATAAAAATATAAAATGTGAATTTTACATAATTTTAAATTTTACATTTACGATGCATACTACTTATAATTGTAACCCGAATGATTTACAGCTGAAAATGTTTCTTAAACAGTTCTTGATTTTTAGTAGCTTACTGTGGTAGTTAACTGTCCTTTAAACTGACATAGCTTTGGTAAAAGTATTAATTGTTACAGAACAACAAATATATCTACAAGTTTTTACCGCCACCGTAATTGCCTTACAAATTACATTTTCTTTGTGAACAAAGACTATAAAATCACCTGTCGTGCTGGTTTCTCCCTCTAAACTGTAGGTAAGACTTCCAAACGATGCACTGAAATCATTATCTGTGCACGTTAATCTCGTGACCACATAGTCTACAGTGTCCCTCACTGTCGCACTAGTATTAACCTCTGACGATTCGCAGGTCGGTTTTTCATTGAGGTCTTCAACAGTTATATTTAACTTGACAGTGTCTGATTCTCCTGCTTTATCTTCCACCTATGGATAACAAAGATATATGACATCTTAAACAGTAATGAGAAGTGCTGAGAAAACAACTATTTTATTCCTGTTCTAAGTACAATTTATACAACAATGTTATCAAAGATTAATTAATATCGATAGCAACATCCCACAACTACTAAGTCAATGGAAAAGGCCGGGGCACTGGAAATTTCAAAAACGCTTTTCAGTGTTTCCCGGCCATCAAGAGATGAACTGTTTAGAAACCAAGAGGTAGTCTCAAGTGTATCGGTGCTATACATGTAAAATAACCTAGGGGTCTATTCGTAAAAGAGTTAGGGTCTGGTACCCGGATTAAGTTGTATCTGCATCTATATGTCTTCAACCTGCACCTGTCAGGAGTCTTGGCAAGTTTACCTAGGTAGAAGTCCCAGGGTCAGCCGAGACTTATAAACAAAGGGAAAAAAGGGAACATAATAAATTATAGCATTTCTACAGAGACATGGCAAAATGAGAGAACAACAGATGAGCAAATATAAGCAAAACTTTTTTTAAGGATTTATACATAAAACTTTGATGTAAGTACTATCCATATCTATAAAATAAGAAGCTAAAAGTTTTCTTTTCTTTTATGTTGAGAATCTATCATATCGACCAAGCACGAACAATGAAACTATACAACACATGCATATCTAAATCCGTCTACTTAAAGATGTACTGTAAAATAATTATCATACACATTTTAAGCAGACTATATCAAAGCTAAAGCTCAAAAATCCAACATTGTAATATTTCATGGTCTGATCTTATACATTTTATCATATTACCTTCAACTCCAACATATATAAATGTCGAACTTTTGGATTTAGGTCTTTTACCAACTTTACAGTAACTGCATTCCCGAACGCTGTAACAGTTGCTTTAAATGGAAGGGTCGCCGCATCTTCCTTGTTCTCAAGATCTTCAATCAGCAAAGAAGAAAAACAGCCAATTAAAAACTCATTTACCTTCTATCAGCTAAACATTGTACATTTCGTACTTAAATAATCTAAGAACTAGAAAATTGCTTTTGACTCCCCCTCCTCTGCGTTTTGCAGATGAAGAACCGAAAAATTTCATGTTTCAGGCACGGGTGACCATGAACTTTGACTATATGACCCAAAATTGTAACATTTACAACTAGACTTCATGCTTCCCTGAAATTTGGCTGAAAATCCAACAAGCAGATTTAGAAATGATGAGCAGAAAAAAGTTCCTTTCAGGCCCCTGTAACCTCGATATATAAGTATGCATTTGTATGACCCAAAATGTAACATGCAAAACGCGATTTCATAATGATGCTTCACTGCAAGTTTTATGACAATCCAATAAGGGATTTAGTAGATTAAAAGTTAACAATATTTTCAATTTTTAGGCTCTGGTTCGACTACATGACGAAAGGTGAAAACAGCAAAGTGGTCAGACGGACAGGCGAATGGGGGGGAAACACTACGTCTCTCCCTGAATAATAATGTAAGACACATGCTAAGACTGTTCCCTTACCACAATAACTTATATTGATATAGCACCACAAAATGTCCTGAATGTGTACAGGACTATTAGATACATGTACCTGTGAGAATTATAAATCACGAAAAATCACCAAGCCGAAAATTCGCAATATAAATAAAAATGTTAAAACATTCGTATATCTATGAAATAGATATAGCGCTTAAACATTCAGGTTGCAGGGAAAAGAATCATGAGAATGTGATGTGTGAGGATTTAACTGTGCATTAATTTTGAAGATGAATCTGCTATTGAATACACAGTTTGATTCCGTGATGTTTTCTGAATCATTCATATTTTGCATGAAAATACACAGTGACGTGTAACTAAACCATGTAAACGTCAGTCGGATTATCTGTACCTGTTATTGTAACAGACAAATTGTCAAATGATGGGTCAGCTGCAATGTCTGGATCGTCCACAGGAAGTACCTCGCCGATTACTGCTGGTACCGTGATGTTTTCCGG